>SJYC01019866.1:0-37323 GCA_006408675.1 Madoqua kirkii
TTAGTTCTTCTTCACTCTCTGCCATAAGGGTGGTGTCATCTGTATATCTGAGGTTATTGGTACTTCTCCTGGCAATCTTGGTTCCAGCTTGGGCTTCATCCAGCTCGACATTTCTCATGATGTACTTTGCATATAATTTAAATAAGCAGGGTGACAATATACAGAATTCATCCTCAGGACAGAAGTAGCTAACAGTGGATCTGAGGTGGCTCATTCCTTTCAGACTGAGATTTTTCGGGAGCAAATGAACCCCCATTCATTGCCCACTTGTTCTTTTTCCTTTGGGGAAGGTCCTCAGGATTGAAATGAATCTTGAAACAATATCAGAACATGCAAGTTGTGTGTAAAAGAAGTTTCCTCCATTTTACTGGAACTCAGCTTTCTTACAGCACTTTCTACCTCAGAGTCTATAGATCAGAAGAGGGTAAGAGGAGAGAGGTGGTAAGAGGAGAGCAATTTTCAACAGCTCATGATTTCGTATCCTTGTTGTTGTTCAGTTGCTCAGTCGTGTCTGACTCTGTGACCCCATGGAAAGCAAAATTTTGGTAATAACAGAAATTAAAGCACTTTTCTATCATAGCAAGTAAGACAATACAAAAATATCTCTAATGCAGTATATATTTTATATTTAGTCTAGCTTTCATTAAAGAATCCGCCTATAATGCAGGAGACCTGGGTTTGATCCCTGGATTGGGAAGATGCCCTCGAGAAGGAAATAGCAACCCAAATCCAGTATTCTTCCTTGGGAAATCCCATGGACATAGAGTCCATGGGGTTGCTATAAGTCGACAAGACTGTGTCATGGAGTATTTCCTGCCAAAATCAGTAAACAAAGACGTCACAGTTATTAGGGACTGCAGCCCTCTGATGTGAGCTGGTAAGCCCTAAAAGAATTCAGGATGGAAAATACCTGCTATCTAATAGCCATCAGACTACAGCCACTCCCTCTAGATGGGGATGTGAAAAAGCAGGATGCTGGCCCCAGGAAGCTGACATGCCTGTGAAGGAAATGATTTCAGTGACCCAGAAGCTTGGATCTTTCCATACACAAAAGAGTGCTAAATTCCTTGAGATATCTGATTTTCCTTAATTAACAATAATCTTTTATATTCTTTGATACTGCTTCCCTGGTAGCTCAGATGGTAAAGAATCTGCCTGCAATGCAGGAGACCTCAATTCAATCCCTGAGTCAGGAAGATACCCTGGAGAAGGCAATGGCAACCCACTCCAGTATTCTTGCCGAGAGATTTCCACAGACATGCCAGGGGTTCACAAAGAGCCGGACACGACTTAGCGACTAACACTTTCCACGTTTGATATTGACTATCGGCCCCTTTGTTGCAAACTTCTATATAGCCTGACTTCTTCCCCTATCTTCTCAGAGCAGTTTCTCAGGGCTACTTGAGAAGCTATCTCCCAGGCTTGAAGTCCTAAACATTCCTACTGAATAAAACAACTCTCTAACTTTCAGGTTGTGACTATATTTTTTAAGTTGGCACAACTTAGAGACTAAACCACCACCACCATCTTTGACTCATTTCACCTACTGACAATTCTTGCTACTAGCTGACACCACTTTTATGGAGAAGATTAAATGAGTGATTGTGTGTGTTAAACAATAGTCCTCATACAGAATAAGTACGCTCTGTTTGTGTCAGCTATTAAAATTACATTGCTGTTGGCTGATTTTCAATTTTTGACTTGTCCTTTAACATTCTTCTTTGGAAGGTGAAGGTGAAGTCACTCAGTCGTGTTAGACTCTTTGCGACCTCGTGAACTGTTACCTACCAGGCTTCTCCATCCATGGGATTCTCCAGGCAAGAATACTGGACTGGATTGCCATTTCCTTCTCCAGGGGATCTTCCCGACCCAGGGATCGAACCCGGGTCTCCCGCATTGGAGACAGATGCTTTAACCTCTGAACCACCAGGGAAGCCTTTGGAAGATGAGGAATTAAAGCTGAATAGAGAAAGGAGCTGGGGGTAGAGTCTTACTATTCAGTATGAAAACTTTGATTTTTCCTTTTGATTTCAGTAAGGCATGTCATCTCACCCCAGGCCTCAGTTAGACCTCTCTCCTTGAGGTGTGGAACCATATGATCATCCTGGAGAGATATATTTCCATATCCTTTCATGACAGGTGAGTTCCTGTGCCTGTCTGGGTAGGTCTAACTCCTCTTTATATACAATTGCAGCAGAGCACCTGTTTTTAACCCTGAGCCAACCACCCTGCTTTTGTTCATTTCCGCTCCCGAGCTTTTCCTCACTTTGTGCATGAATCAGATGACTTCTGGTTGGCTTCCACTGGAAGGCTTTTGGAGATCACCTTTCTTCACTCTTTGGGTCACTTTCCACTTGTCCATCAGCTTTCTAACTCCCGAAAGCTTGGTAACATCTTCTAAATATAGTTGCCTGGTGTCCCGTTCTCATTTTTCTTGGGTTTTATTGCTTTTTAAAAAACGTTTTCTTTATCATTTTAGTGAGCCACTAGGAGAAAATGAACACAAATAGTATGTTCAATTATCCCAATTTAATTGGAAGCCTGCATCTCTTTTATATTTAAAACAAAACTCAGATGAAAACTTATGTCCACAAAAAAAAAACCTGCACTTGAACATTTTTAGCAGCTTTATTCATAATTAACAGTTAGAACTGAACATGGAACAACAGACTGGTTCCAAATAGGAAAAGGAGTACGTCAAGGCTGTATATTGTCACCCTGCTTATTCAACTTTTATGCAGAGTACATCATGAGAAATGCTTGGCTGGATGAAGCACAAGCTGGAATCAAGACTGCCAGGAGAAATATCAGTAACCTCACATATGTAGATGACACCACCCTTATGGCAGAGAGTGAAGAAGAACTAAAGAGCCTCTTGATGAAAGTGAAAGAGGAGAGTGAAAAAGTTGGCTTAAACCACAACATTCAGAAAACAAAGGTCATGGCATCCAGTCCCATCACTTCTTGGCAAAGAGATGGAGAAACAGTGTCAGACTTTATTTTTCTGGGCTCCAAAATCACTGCAGATGGTGACTGCAGCCAAATAAATAAATAAAAAGATACTTACTCCTTGGAAGGAAAGTTATGACTAACCAGATACATTACTTTGCCAACAAAAGTCTGTCTAGTCAAGGCTATCTTTTTTCCAGTAGTCATGTATGGATGTGAGAGTTGGACTATAAAGAAAGCTGAGTGCCAAATAATTGATGACTTTGAACTGTGGTGTTGGAGAAAACTCTTGAGAGTCCCTTAGACTGAAAGGAGATCCAACCAGTCCATCCTAAAGGAAATCAGTCCTGGTGTTCATTGGAAGGATTGATATTGAAGCTGAAACTCCAATACTTTGGCTACCTGATGCAAAGAACTGACTTATTGGAAAAGACCTTGATGCTGGGAAATATTGAAGGTGGGAGGAGAAGGGGATTACAGAGGATGAGATGGCTGGATAGCATCACTGACCCAATGGACATGAGTTTGAGTAAACTCCAGCAGTTGGTGATGGACAGGGAGGCCTAGCATGCTGCAGTCCATGGGGTTGCAAAGAGTTGGACATGACTGAGCGACTGAACTGAACTGATTCATACTTATCAAAACTTGGAAGTCATCAAGATGTCCTTCAGTAGTTGAACGGATAAATAAACTGTGGAATATTATTTACGTCAATGGAATATTATTTAGCACTAAAAATACATGAGCTATCAAGCCATAAAAAGACATATACATATGCATGCATGTTCAGTGGCTCAGCCGAGTCCAACTCTTTGTGACCCAATGAACTGTAGCCCTTTAGGCTCCTATGTCCATGGAATTTTCCAAGGAAGAATACTGGAGTGGGTTGCTGTTGACTATTCCAAGGGATCTTTCTGATGCAGGGATCAAACCCACATCTTTTGTGTCTCTTGCACTGGCAGGTGGATTCTTTACCACTTTGGAGGCATATTAAATGAGCATAACCGAGTGAAAAAAGTCAGTCTGAAAAGGCTACAGACTGTATGATTCAAATATGACATTCTGAAAAAGGCAAAATTATGAAGACAGTGAAAACATCAATGGTTGCCATCGGTTATGAGGGTAAGGGTGGATTTGTGGAGGAGGGGTGAATAGTTGAAGCACAGAGGATTCTTATGACAGTGAAAATATGATATCATATTGATGGATACATGTCATTATACATGTGTCCAAACCTATAGAATATAGGAGACTGAGAACAAATCCTAAAGAACCTACATAGACTGAATGATTATATGTTGGTTAATCAGTTCTAACAAATGTATCAGTCTGGTAGGGGATGTGGATATGAGGGAGACTATGCATATTGGGGAAAGGGAGTATATGGGAAATCTCTACATAATTCTCCTCAATTTTGCCATGAACCTTAAACTTCTCCTACAAAAATCTTAAGTAAAAAAAAAAAAAATCCCTTCCTTTACTATGCAAAACTTTAAGCAAGCCCATGTTCCTCTTTTTTAGGCGTGGAAAACACACAATATTCATCACAGAAAAAGTCTGAGCTTATACCATTCTAAATTTCCTCATTCAGATCAGGGTTAGATGAGCTCATGAAGAATGTTAGTGTCTCTTTTCTAATGAAGCCCACCTCTTCATCTCCATTTTAACTATTAATCATTCTTTCCCTTACACACCAAGAACACAGATCAGGTGTTATAACCTTTTCAGTGGTTCACTGTCATTATCCTTCCAAATTTCTTCTTCACTCTAGATCATAATACTATCCCAAAAATCTTGGCTTCTTTTTTTTTTTTTTTTTACTATCTGTTTTAGTTTCCTGTTGCTGTGGTAATAAGTGAACACAGCTTAGTGGCTTAAAACAACAGAAATATGTTATCTTTGAGTTCTGTAGAAGTTGGACACAGTCCTTTGGAAGCTAAAGTCAAGCTGCCAGGTGGACTTCATTCTTCTAAATCCTCTAGGAGGGAATCTGGTACTTGTTTGTTTTTTTTTAATCATTGAATGTTTGTTTTAAATAAACTGCTGTTTATTTTCAGTCAACTGTATTCCATTTTTCTGTATGGAGCCCATGGAAGAAGAGCTTAAGACCACCCAGTGGTCATTCCTATCCATTCAGTGGCCTGAGCAGTGCGAGTTCCAGACCAGTCCCTGAGGGTGGCTCAGCCCTGCTGTCTGCCCTGGAGAACTGGTGACTAGGCACAGAGAGTGCCCGTGGTTGCACATTGGTCTATAACCTCCGGTTGTGCATGCATGCATGCTAAGTCGCTTCAGTTGTCTCCAACTCTTCGCGACCCCATAGACTGTACCCCACCAGGCTCCTCTGTCCATGGAACTTGCCAGTCAAGAGTACTGGAGTGAGTTGCCATGTCCTCCTCAAGGGGATCTTCCCAACCCAGGGATCAAGCTTGCATTTCTTGTGTCTCTTGCCTTGGCAGGCGGATTCTTTACCACTGGTCCACCTGGGGAGCCCAACTTCAGGTTGAGCTGTAAATGTAGTAAGCCCAGGAGCTGAAGAGGGCTTCCCTGGTGGCTCAGAGGTTAAAGTGTCTGCCTCCAATGTGGGAGACCCGGGTTCGATCCCTGGGTCAGGAAGATCCCCTGGAGAAGGAAATGGTAACTCACTCCAGTATTCTTGCCTGAAGAATCCCATGGATGGGGAAGCCTGGTAGGCTACAGTCCATGGGGTCGCAAAGAGTGGACACGACTAAGCACCTTCACCTTCACCTTCAGGAGCTGAAGCAGTACACTCACCCTGAAACTCCTCCTGGGTCACAGCCTTTCCGGCAGCAGCTTGTGCTTCCTTTTCAATCTCTTCAGGATTCTGCAGAAGTAGAGATAAGATGTGCTCTCTCATGGGCGCTCACATGGCACCACACATGCACAGAACTTTCTGGGCCAGTGTCCCTCCCATCAGACCCACTGTCGTAGAGGATGGCATGTTCACAAAGTGCAGAGTCTGACATAGTGTGATGGCAGGGAGGCTAGTGGTCAGTCCTGGGATCAATAACTACTGGAAGGCATGACTCCTGGAAGGCTTTCTGGATCTGACTAGTGAAGTTTCCAGAAGCAAAGTGGCCAGCAATAAAATTGGCTCTGGCAGGAGTAGCAAACTTCAGCCCAGCCCCACAGCCAGTTTTCCTAGAGAATATGATGCTGATATCAGCCAGATTTTCAGTGGCAATAATCATATAAGCCCTCAGCAGAAGCTTCTCCCAGGTCTCCAGATTTATGCTATAAACACGATCACTTATTTCCTTTTGTAGAGGTACAGTTATTTGAAAGCCGCTAAGTATATTCCTACTGCAAGAACTTTAAGAAGGAAAATCCTCCTCCTTCATTTGCAGGATATCAAGCGCTCCAGACAAGTTTCCCTTTAAGTTATGATGTGAATCTTAGACATTTTCATATGGATCCCTACTTGGGTAGCACAGAAAGGCTCAACAGGTGTTTTTAAATAAAAGAGCAGTTGGGGTTGGCCTAAGAGTTGCTTTCTGAGGAATGTGAATGCATTTTGTCCCTCTTTCTCTTAGAATATTTGGCTCCTAAGTGGTTATTTGGTCACCAGTCTGTGCCAGTCGCCAGTCTATTTTTCACACTCCTGTAGATTCATCTCCCTGAAGCAGCAATCGATCATTCTGCTTGGTTTGGCACAATCCTTCAGTCTTTTCAAAGAATAATTTCCCAGCTTCTCCTGACATTTGCTCATAGGTCAACAATTGGTCTGAATCTACAATTCCAAATAAATTTCCATGTTTCTTTTTCAGTGTACCACACATCCCAACAAATTGGAGTACTCTGTTACAAACAAAAGGCCCATTTTCTGTTTTTCTGCCTTTTTGCTCACTGTTAATGCCCACAACATCCTTTTCCTTGCCTTTCATTCATCAACGCCCAACATTACTCATGATTCATGACCCAGGAAATAAGTGATGGATCTACAGCATAAATCTGAAGACCTGGAAGAAGCTTCTGCTGATGGCTTGTATTCTCTTTAAGTTCCTTCCTTTATCCTCTCACTGGAAATTGAAATCCCATCCTAGCATTGGCAAAAATATACAACCTTGAAGAAGGTAATTAAACTTCATCATGCTTCAGTTTCTTTATCTGCTAAATGCAATAAGTTATATATACCTTTTGCACATTAAATTAATGTATGTAAGTAATCACTCACAATGCCTGGTACATATACTTAATACGTGAGAGTGATGATTACTATTATTATTATCATTAATCTATACTTTTATATGACACCTATCAGCTCCTGCTTTGTAGTCTTTGAAAGTGGATCCCATATTTGCATCAGGTGCACTTTTCATAAGTCATGTCAAAATATCTGACAAACAGTATTAACAGTGAATAAGGCTGAATAAATAAATCCTCCTAAGCTTTATTATTGGGAGCTCCCCTGTGGCAAAGAGTATTGTATTATTTCTCTTGGGCTGCCATAATCGATGACCACATGTTGAGTGGCCTAAAGTAACAGAAATTGACTCTCTCACTGTTTAGGAGGCTAGAAGTCCAAACCCAAGGTGTCAGCACCAATGCCTGTGAGGGGAAAATGGTCTCATATCTTGGCTAGTTTCTAGTGTTTAAGGGGGTGGCAGAGGATAAGATGGTTGAATAGATCTCCAACTCAATGGACGAGTTGAGAAAATTCTGGGAGGTAGTGAAGGACAGGGAAGCCACGAGTGCTGCAGTCCATGGGGTCACAAAGAGTTGGATATGACTTACGACTAAACAAAACGAAGATGATAGATGTGTTCCTCAGATCTGTGCCCTCTCTTTTCATTCCCTTCTCTGTGTCTGTGTCCTTTCTTATTACAAAAGCATCAGCCATTGGATTTAGGGCTCAGCCTCAATCCAGAATGATTTCATCTTAAGATCCAAATAAGGTCACCTTCCAAAGTTTAAGTAGTGAGTTTTATGGAAACACTATCCAACCCATGACAAGTTTCAGCTTCTGCATGAAATCAGGATAAATAATAATATCTACCTTAAAGTGTTTCTATGTGGATTAAAACAGATAAGTCTTATTAAGGACTTAGTAGAGTCTAGTTGTTTTGAATCAGTCAATAAATGTTGGCCTCTTCCTTTATTTATTTTTATTTTTACAGGGTGGTCCCTTTATCTGGAAACCTCACCACCTCTCACACTTTTTACTTGACTGCTACTGCTGCTGCTGCTAAGTCACTTCAGTCGTGTCCAACTCTGTGTGACCTCATAGATGGCAGCCCACCAGGCTCCCCCGTCTCTGGGATTCTCCAGGCAAGAACACTGGAGTGGTTTGCCATTTCCTTCTCCAATGTATGAAAGTGAAAAGTCAAAGAGAAGTCGCTCAGTCATGTCCGACTCAGCGACCCCATGGACTGCAGCTTTCCAGGCTCCTCCATCCATGGGATTCTCCAGGAAAGAGTACTGGAGTGGGGTGCCATCGCCTCCTAATTTCTTCTAAATAGTTGTGCCTCAACTTAAGTGTCACTTCTTCAGTGGCATTCTCTGACATTTCCATAGAACCTAATAGTCTTCAATCCCCTTTCTCATTCTTGATAACAATTGTGTAATGACTGGTTAATTATTATGATCAAATAGTAACTGAATGTACTTTAGCTAATTAAACTTTAGTATCTGGCTCCCCATGGAGGTACATGCTCTGTGGGAACGAGAATTCTCTTTAGTTTGATATAAACTCAGATTATCTGGGATGAATCCTACCTCTTCTTCCTTGAGTAAGTCTCTTAATCTGCTTAAGCTTTGGTTTCCTCATATGAAATGGCTCTAATAACATTACTTGCATGAAGCAATTGTATGGATCAAATGAAATCCTGTATGTACAACATAGCTCATTGTACGTGGTACATTCAAGTGCCTAAAAACGGCTGCTTAGTATTAATATTATTTTCAGTTCCTGGCATCCAGTTGAGGAAGTGAATGAATTAATATTGAATGAATGAGACAGGTTATCGGCCAAATCTAGGAATTCAACCTGTGCCACAGAACAGTGTGGCAATTTAATATGTTCCAGTGACCTTGGCCTTATTAGAGATTTTCTCTAACCAAACGAGCTAGAAAGCCCAAGGGAAGAGGTGCCTAACACCACTGCCCCAAATAATTTCCTCCATTATAACCTTTACAATCCCATTAAAACAAGAATTCAAAACAAACAAAAAAAAAGGTTCATTGAATCCAATTTGTTTCTAGCCCCAGGGTGGTCTTTTGGATAGGACAAGGCCAGGAGGGCAGTGAAAAAAGATCAGCTGAGTCCAGGTCTTTAACAGATGAAGTGTGTGTCTGGGGGCAACAGGGCTCTAGTGTGAGAAGGGATAGAAAGTCATAGGGACTTTGCAGCTCTTACTGTGCTTCTCTACAGTTTAAGGGAGGAAAACCAATGTTGTATGGACATAAAAAGCAAGTTCAGTATCAAAAAGAAAACTATCACTATCCTAAGAATATATTGCTCTTCATAGAATAACCATGCCCATTGAACAGCAAGCAGTATTTATGTCCACCTTGCCTATCAGCAGAAGAGATAATTCCATGGTACACCTCTGCCATCAGACTGACCTGGTTTGAAACTCTGGTGGAAATGTCACTTTCTTTTCAAAATGAATCAGGAATTGTACAGGGTCTTAAGTTTTCTTTGGAGGGTAGAGGGGCTGACAGTTTGATTCCTGAAGTCATTTTATATTTCCTTAAATAGGGGAACTGAACCAATGACTTTTTGTTGTTGTTGTTGTTGTTGAGACACATACTTGTAGAAATTAAAGATAATTTAGCTCAAATATCTTAATTCACAAATGATAAAGCTGAGGAGAAGAGAGATTAGGTGATTTGACAAGGGTCATGCTACAATTTGGTAGTCTGGATTCAGAATTCAAAGCTAGATCTATGCCACAGGTATCAGATCTCTTTCCCCTGTGCTTGGCTCACCTACTATAGGCAGCTATTTCACTGAAGGATAAGATGCAGCATCAGGCAAATCCTGGACTAAAAGGGCATTGAAAGACTTCCCTGGTGGCCCAGAGGATGAGAATCTGCCTGTCAATGCAGGAGACGTGGGTTCGACCCCTGGTCTGGGAAGATGCCACATGCCGAGGATCAACTAAGCCTGTGTGCCATAACTAGTGAGCCCACGTGCTGCACTACTGAAGCCCACACGCCTAGAGCCTGTGCTCTGCAACAAGAAGCCACTGCAATGAGAAGCCTCCACACAGCAACTTGAGCGGAGGCACCACTTGCTGCAACAGAGAAAGTCTGTGCGAAGAAATGAAGACCAAGCCTAGCCAAAATATAAAAAATAAAATAAAGTGAGAAAGACATTTAGTTTTATTTTTAAAAAGAAGTACACTGAAGATTTATTTTTTTCTGCTTACTGAGTTTCAAGTTCACATGTATGATGACCCAGGAAATACAGATTCTCTCTTTTAGTAACAAACAGTGCTTAATAACTGGGAATGATATGTGAATATAGATTAAAATGGTTTCATTTATAAACATACACTACTTTTAGATGTATTTACTTATTTTTAACGGAGAACTCTGGCTTCCTTTGCTCCACCTCCCTTCTTGCTCCTCCCTCAAAAGAGACTTGATTCTCCACATGAAATGTAAGGTATCAGTGAGGGCACAGGGATCCACGGGCCAGGTTACCAGGATAAAGTATCAACAACCTCTTTGTGTTGTTCCTTTGGCACCTCTTTCTTTAATGCAACTGAGAGAGAAAATGAAACAGATTTGGCCTGCAGTGGTGACTGATTCTCGACAGTGGTGACTGATTCTCGAGAGTGATGAGGTAGAGACACATAAAACTTGGGTTGGCCAAGGGTTTCACGGTTTGCCACTGAAAATCTTGTGCTGCCAGGAACCTGCTCAATAGGAGGCAAACCGGACAGTCAGTTAGGGTAAACAGCTGTTGGGTTAGCCTCACATTGAGCAGGCAAACTCTTCTAGTCAGGGAACTTGATGCAGATTTAATCATACACTCAAATTTCAGTAAAACCAAGTCCTAGAACTTCAGTTCAGTTCAGTTCAGTCACTCATTCGTGTCTGACTCTTTGCAAACCCATGAACTGCAGCATGCCAGGTCTCCTTGTCCATCACCAACTCCTGGAGTCCACCCAAACCCATGTCCATTGAGAGGGTGATGTCACCCAACCATCCCATCCTCTGTCATCCCCTTCTCCTCCTGTTCTTAATATTCCCCAGCACCAGGGTCTTTTCAAATGAGTCAGCTCTTTACATCAGGTGGCCAAAGTATTGGAGTTTCAGCTTCAGCATCAGTCCTTCCAATGAACACCCAGGACTGATTTCCTTTAGAATGGACTAGTTGGATCTCCTTTCAGTCCAAGGGACTCTCAAGAGTCTTCTCCAGCACTACAGTTCAAAAGCATCAATTCTTCAGCACTCAGCTTTCTTTATAGTCCAACTCTCACATCCATACATGACTACTGGAAAAATCATAGCCTTGACTAGATGGACATTTGTTGACAAAGTAATGTCTCTGCTTTTGAATATGCTGCTTAGGTTGGTCAAAACTTTCCTTCCAAGGAATAAGTGTCTTTTAATTTCATGGCTGCAATCACCATCTGCCGTGATTTTGGAGCCCAGAGAAATAAACTGTTTCCATTGTTTCCTCATCTATTTGCCATGAAGTGATGGGACCAGATGCTGTGATCTTAGTTTTCTGAATGTTGAGCTTTAAGCCAACTTTTTTACTCTCCTCTTTCACTTTCATCAAGAGGCTCTTTAGTCCTTCACTTTCTGCCATAAGGGTGGTGTCATCTGCATATCTGAGGTTATTGGTATTTCTCCCAGCAATCTTGATTCCAGCTTGTGCTTCCTCCAACCCAGCATTTCTCATGATGTATTCTGCATATAAGTTAAATAAGCAGGGTGACAATATACAGCCTTGACGTACTCCTTTTCCTATTTGGAACCAGTCTGTTGGTCCATGCTCAGTTCTAACTGTTGCTTCCTGACCTGCATACAGGTTTCTCAAGAAGCAGGTCAGGTGGTCTGGTATGCCCATCTCTTTCAAAATTTTCAAAAGTTTATTGTGGTCCACACAATCAAAGGCTTTTGGCATAGTCAATAAAGCAGAAATAGATGTTTTTCTGGAACTCTCTTGCTTTTTTCATGATCCAGCAGATGTTGGCAATTTGATCTCTGGTTCCTCTGCCTTTTCTAAAACCAGCTTGAACATCAGGGAGTTCACGGTTCACATATTGCTGAAGCCTGGCTTGGAGAATTTTGAGCATTACTTTACTAGCATTCTCAAGAAGCAGGTCAGGTGGTCTGGTATGCCCATCTCTTTCAAAATTTTCAAAAGTTTATTGTGGTCCACACAATCAAAGGCTTTTGGCATAGTCAATAAAGCAGAAATAGATGTTTTTCTGGAACTCTCTTGCTTTTTTCATGATCCAGCAGATGTTGGCAATTTGATCTCTGGTTCCTCTGCCTTTTCTAAAACCAGCTTGAACATCACGGAGTTCACGGTTCATGTATTGCTGAAGCCTGGCTTAGAGAATTATGAGCATTACTTTACCAGTGTGTGAGGTGAGTGCAGTTGTGCTAGAATTTAGTGTTAAGCAAATGCAGTGGCTAAAGTTTCTGATGTGTTTTGTAAATGGGTTTTGAGATTTTATTCTCGAAGCTGAACTAAGGGTCTCTTCCCCACCCTTCCAATGGTTCCATGAGCTGCTGAATATACTGCAAATTACTTTTAAGCTTAAACTAGTGACAGCATATTTGTTATTTTCAACTCAAGTCCTTGACTAATATGCCCTTTTCCTGCTTCAAATCCCATCATGACACCTACAGATATAGTAGCCATCTTATAACAGGAAATAACGACAACGAGGATAAAAAAAAAAAAAACAGGTAAGGATGGTAGAATGGAAAAAAAGAAAGATCTGTGTTCTTGCTGGTATAATTGAAACAATGAGAAAGTCTTGCAAATGCCTGTCTCTACGACGTCCTTACCTGAAATAATAAATATTTGAGCCTAAGTCATTCTGTCCCAATTAAATAACTATCTTAACTGATTCAGGTTCACATTAAGAATGCTATTATGTAAGTTGCTTTTTTGCTCACTCACTCATCAGTATGTAAATTCATATTTCTTGCCAATAATATGTATAGATTGACAGCATCTATGATGATGGCGAAGCCTAAATTTCCTTGGATATCCTAGTCCTCATTTCCCACCTGTATTTTGAGCTGTTTTAGAATTTTTCTATTACGGTCTCATATAAGTTTCTTGGTAAATTTTAATAAAATTTAACAGTAAAACTATTAAGTTATCTTTGTATGGATAACCAAAAGATATAAAACAGCTTTAAGATTGTTTCAAAAAACTTGCAGTTGAAAAGTTGGTGAATAATTTCTCCTCATTTCTGCTGCAGGACAGATTTCTGAAGAACTAAGGAATAACTTTAGTCTTTTTTGTTCCTTCAATGCTTTATTTTCTGACTGCAGAATTGGTTTAGAAGGAGCAACTTAGAACGTCTTCTGTCTCTTCCAAACAAGGAATGAGATGCCTTTCCGTTGTGAAAAATTTCACTGGATTACTCTGACCAAATGATTAAAAGGGGATGGGAAGTGAAGAAAAGGAAAGGAAAGAAATAAAGGGAGAATGAGAGAAAGAATAAAGAAACAAAATTAATGAAGGACATAAGAAAGGAAAAAGCAATACAAACTGGAGTTCCAGTATGAAAAGCAAGTGGTTATGAACACACATATCCGACTTGTTAATAAGCTAAAGCCCCATTCATCATCTTATTTAAAAACTTTCAGTTCACTCATAATTTTTTCTTCCTTCAATATGTTAGTGATTCCACAAAATGCAAGGTGACCTCTATCTTCCCAGAAAGAGCATTTTACCAAATCAGGAAACTGTCAGCAAGCACGTTGCTTCCAGCCTGCATCTCCCTTCATCCTGGAATCTTCCCAGCTGTAACGAGTGACGCAGACAATGCAGACACCTTGTTACTACATATTAGGCCCTTTCTCTCAGGGTCTGCAATCTATTGGAGACTCAGCAAAGGGACTTGCTGCTGATGTACTGGAGTTGTCTCCTTATCAGAATCTGAAGCCACCCTATAGCATAACCCCTTGTTAGTATCTTTAGTTCCCCACAATCTGCTGTCTCTAAAATCATCCCTCTTGCTTTCATGCTGTTTGTGAGAATAAAAAGTAATAATTTCTGATCCAGTATATCAACCTATATAACTGGTCTATTCATATTTTCTGTTTCTTCCTGGTTCAGTCTTGGAAGATTGTGCTTTTCTAAGAATCTGTTTCTTCTAGGTTGTCCATTTTACTGGCATATAATTGTTGGTGGTAGTCTCTTACAATCCTTTATGTTTCTGTGGTATTGGTTGTAACTTTTCCTTTTTAAATTAATTTTTATTGGAGCATATTTGTTTTACAATGTTGTGTGTCTATTGTACAGTAAAATGAATTAGCCATATATCCCCTCACTTTTAGACTTCCTTCCCTTCCAGGTATCAAAGTGCATTAAGTAGAGATCCCTGTGCTACACAGTATATTCTCATTAGTTATCTATTTTATAGGACCTGACTTCTCTGGGAGCTCAGCTAGTAAGGAATCTGCCTGCAATGCAGGAAACCCCAATTCTTCCTGGATTGGGAAGATCCACCGGAGAAGGGATAGACTACCCTCTCCTGTATTCTTGATCTCCTGGTGGCTCAGCTGGTAAAGAATCTGCCCACAATGCAGGAGACCTGGGTTTGATCCCTGGGTTGGGAAGATCCCCTGAAAAAGGGAAAGGCCACCCTCTCCAGGATTCTGGCCTGGAGAATTCCATAGACTGTATAGTCCACAGGGTTGCAAAGAGTCACACATGACTGAGTAACTTTCACTTTTCTTTATAGGACCTAGAGGATTAACTTTTTCAATTTCTGATTTTATTAATCTGAACGCTCTCTATCTAGGCTTTAAAAATTAACCTATTTATTATATAATCATTGCAATAAAATTCATATAATAACCAATGTCAGAAACAAAAATGGAAGACAGGCTAAGTCATTTCAGTTTTGTCAGACTCTTTGTGACCCTATGCAGTGTAGCCAGCCAGGATCCTTTGTCCATGGGATTCTCCAGGCAGGAATACTGGAGTGGGTTGCCATGCTCTCCTCCAGGAGATCTTCCTGGGGGATCTTCCAAACCCGGGAATCAAACCCATGTCTCTTATGTTTCCTGCATTGGAAGGCAGGTTCTTTACCACCAGTGCCACCTGGGAAGCCCAAAGGCGGAAGTATGCTTTCCTTATTTCCTCCATTCTACCCTTTAGAAGCTACTGTTGACAGTTTGGTGTGTACCCTTACAAAGATACTTGCAGGTCAATACCTATAATTTTTTACACATATAAAGAGAATATTTAAAAAATTATTTATGAACTTATCCATATTTTAAAGTAGACAACATTCACCTAAGTCAGAACAAGATGTTGGTCCAACCGGAGCAGTTACGAAGTTTTCAAAAACAAAAGCAAAGTGAAGAGAAAGTATAGGGTATATGCAGCTTCTAAAATCCATGATAGAATCTTACAGTAGTTTAATAATATTGAAATACAGGCATTATGTGTAGTAAAAGTATTTACTTAATTCATTTGGCTTCTCAAATGATTAAACAGTAATTTATCATAAGACCCAATAATTCCACTTGAGGTATTTATCCAAGAAAAATGAAAAATAGTTATACAAAAAAACTTGTACATGAATGTTTAAATCAGTATTATTCATAATAGCCAAAAGGTGGAAACCATCAAAATGTTTATCAACTGACAATGGACAAATGAAACTTGATATAGCCATACAATGGAATATAACTAATCTACAAAAAGAAAAAAACACTGGGATATGCTACAAAATTTATGAATTTTAAATCATTATGCTAACTGAACCAGTTATGAAAGACTACATATTATGTGATATAATTCATATTGAATGCTTAAAATAGGGAAATCCAGAGAGACAGAAAGTAGAATAGTATTTGCTTAAGACTAGGGAGGGGATGATAGCTAAATGGTACAGGTTTACTTTTTGAAGTGATGAAAACATGCTAAAATTCATTGTACTGAAGATAACATATATCTGTGAATATACTAAAAGCCATTGAATTATACACGCTAACGACTAAATTGTATGTTGTATTTTATGTATCAATAAAGCTTTTCTTTTGACTTCCACTTAACAAATTAAGAGCCAAGCTTACAGGTGTCACCCATAAGAGTTCTAGTTCATAGAGAAGACAACTTTTGTTTGCCATTAAAAAAAAAAATCAGGAAGACTGGATTTAGAACTCAGAAGAAGCAAAATATGACAAGTAGGAAATGCCACTGCTCATAGCTTTGGAGGGTGGCAAGAAGAAAGATAGAGTCAGAAGGAGATAGGCCTATTAATAAGATGTAGATCGCATTTACATCTTCGTAGGCTTCAGTGGGAGAGGAATACACATCCTAATAATGTGGGTAGATGTAAGCAGAAGAATTGATGCTTTTAAACTGTGGTGTTGGAGAAGACTCTTGAGAGTCCCTTGGACTGCAAGGAGATCCAACTAGTCCATTCTGAAGGAGATCAGCCTTGGGATTTCTTTGGAAGGAATGATGCTAAAGCTGAAACTCCAGTACTTTGGCCACCTCATGCGAAGAGTTGACTCATTGGAAAATACTTTGATGCTGGGAGGGATTAGGGGCAGGAGGAGAAGGGGACGACAGAGGATGAGGACGAGACGGCTAGCCTCGATGGACTTGAATCTGAGTGAACTCCAGGAATTGGTGATGGACAGGGAGGCCTGGCGTGCTGCAATTCATGGGGTCACAAAGAGTCGGGCACGACTGAACTACTGAACTGAATTGAACTGAACTGAAGCAGATGCTATCAGTACCCCACCAAAGTCGTCACTCACCTAGAGTTTGCCTGTAGCTTCAGTGGACAATTTCCATAAAGACTGTTGTATTCTAACCTAAGTACTTATAACTCTTCACCTGGATTTGTTTTTCTCCTGGTACAGGAATGCCCTTGTCCTAGTAGGGCAAGTGAATTGCATAAGAGTTACTCCTATAAGCCACCCTCAATCAGAGATGGGAATCAGTGGGTAAAGATTCCACCTTGTCCATCCCTCAGTGTAATAATTCTATGTTTTGCTTTATGCAGTCTCTGAAGACCCTCAGTGAGATTGAACTCTAATTTCCCATAAAGGTAACCCCCTGATAAATATTTGCTTTACTTTCTGTCTCACTTTCTCACTCCCTGGAATTTCATCCTAAATATACTACTTTACCCAAATCTTTATTCCAGACTCTGCAATAAGCAGTGGGGGGGGGGGCATTGAACTCTGGGAACAATTGCCCCCATTTCCAGGTGGAGTCCCTAGGAGGAAACTAGGATGTTATACAGAGGACTTCACATTAATTTGGATCAATCCAACATAACCACCAAGGAGTAGATAGGTCTGATCAGAAAGAACATCTAGTTCTCTTCCTCAAGGCTTCCTCAGTGTTTGTTACAGGGGGTCCTAAGTGGAGAATCTGTGACACTGCCAGTTAGTGCCCTTCCTAGCAGAGGCTGAGGGACCAGGCCAGTGAGCCACGGGCGAGGTGGGGGCATAAAATAAATCTGGAGAGAAATCAACCGGGAGAATGGAGTTGGCAAGTGGAGGATGTTGCTCCTCTCAAGGAGTGTTATCCAAGCTTCTACTGCAGATTTACTTGCCATATGATGTCAGTAGAAAAGACTAAAGGTTCAAAAGTCATAGAATGGTAGGAGGGCTCCAAGTGACCAGACCTACAAGGGTTGTCTTGCCAAACAACAGCAGAAAGCTGCTCACAGACTAAAATCAGCATGAAAGCAGATACCCTTCTCCCATGCCACATTTCCTTCCACGAATAAATTATAACACTATCTTTGCAGTGGGAACAAGATGGGAGACAAGCTCTCTGGGAAACTGAGCATGTTTATCCAGGAATTACTGAGACCCAACTAAAAGCACTGTTTATGTCTTTGAGGGCTTCCCTGGTGGCTCAGAGGTTAAAGCGTCTGCCTCCAATGTGGGAGACCTGGGTTCGATTCCTGCGTTGGGAAGATCCCCTGGAGAAGGAAATGGCAACCCACTCTAGTATTCTTGCTTGGAAAATGTCTTTGAAGCCAACAAAATTGGACACCTGGTAAAGGTTAGAAATTCTATTTCTCCCTGGTTACCAGCAGGTGGCGATCAAGATAAGAGTAAGTCCAAAATAGAAAGAAAGAAAGATATTTTGTGGCTTCTCTGATTCTAGTGTGAGTTAAATTGTGAATTCAACTATACACAAATGAGATGACTGTTTTGTAAAATCTCCATATCAATTTCAGTGAATGATTGTGCTGTATCCCATTAAGCGAACTTATTTAATCATTTCTTCCTAATTCAGTTCAGTTCAGTTCACTCCAGTTGCTCAGTCGTGTCCGACTTCTTGCGACCCCAGGAACCAGAGCACGCCAGGCCTCCCTCAGAGTTCACCCAACTCACCAACTCCTGGAGTTCATCAAGTCGGTGATGCCATCCAGCCATCTCATCCTCTGTTGTCCCCTTCTCCTCCTGCCCCCAGTCCCTCCTAGCATCAGGGTCTTTTCCAGTGAATCAACTCTTCACATGAGGTGGCCTAAGTATTGGAGTTTCAGCTTTAGCATCATTCCTTCCAAAGAACACCCAGGACTGATCTCCTTTAGAATGGACTGATTGGATCTTCCTGCAGTCCCAGGGACTCTCAAGAGTCTTCTCCAACACCACAGTTCAAAAGCATCAATCCTTAGGCACTCAGCTTTCTTTAGTCCAACTCTCACATCCATACATGACTACTGGAAAAACCATAGCCTTGACTAGACAGACCTTTGTTGGCAAAGTAATGTCTTTGCTTTTTAGCATGCTGTCTAGGTTGATCATCACTTTCCTTCCAAGGAGCAAGCATCTTTCAATTTCATGGCTGTTGTCACCATCTGCAGTGATTTTGGAGTGATTTTTCATTATAAAATATATCAATTTCTAGTACTACATCCTGCTTTCCAATCTTTTTTGTCTAATATATGCATAGATCTGTTTTATTTAGTGTTTCCTTGGCATATTTTTGGTCCATTCTGTTACTTTCAACCTGTGTTCTTATACGCAATGTTTCAAAAGGAAGCTCTGGAATTTTATCAGGGATACTTATTCTTGGAAGGACCTAAAGATAACTTTTTCCTAAGCCCTGACTCTGTTGAATGCTTGGTTGAACTTTTCTTTCCAGCTATTATTTTTGCTTTTGAAATCTGCTATTTCCTTAAGATCAAATAATCACCATAAGCACAGGTTTAACTCCGGCAAGCTGTTTTTCTTTCCTCTCCCAGACGCTGGATCTGTAAGGCCACACGTCCCCCTTTGCCTTGAAATTTCCTGATGTTTTCAATCAATTTTTTAAACACTTTACCTAGTTTCTCTAGTTGTTCTTAGGGTTCAGTAATCTGAACAAGAACCAGGATTTTATTATGGGAAGTGTAATTTCTTGCTGCTGATTAAAAACAGGATGAGTCTAACATGTTCCCATTAAGAATGCTTTCTGTATGCTTTTCATCAATTTTTCCTCTTGATTTTTTCCTTCCTTTTCCTTTTCTTAAAAAAAATTATATTACTATCCTCTTCTTTTGATGCTATTTTTCTTTGTTCTTTTAAAATAGCCTAGTTAAAAACTACACATTGTCCCTAAAAACCCATGAGAAGTATTTACTGCACCCATAATATTTGAGCTGCACATTATTTTCAGTACCATGTAGCTGAAATTTTTTGTAAATTCCATTATATGATCTGTGAGTTATTTCAAAATTTGTTACATTTTTTCCTAGTTATTTTTTTGATTTTTATGGTGAATAAATAAAATTATGATTGATTTCAGCCCACTGAAATTGCTGGGGGGTTTGGTTTGTTCTTAGTGGACTAGTATTTGATGTGGTTTGCAAATGTTCAGAGTGTACATGAAAAGAAATTTCTATTCCTCAGATATTGAGTACAATATTTCATGAAGGAAAGTCTACTTTTTGATCATATTTTTCAAATTACCAATAGTTTTTCAGTTTTTTGTTTGTTTGTTTGTTTTTTAATATTTTTGTCTCCATGGTAGTCTGTACTTTGCCAATTTGGTGAAGCTGCATTTACCAGAAGTCTTTTCTTTTATATGGTGTTTCGTTAGATTACAAAAGAGGCAGATAGAAGGGAAGCCGCAGCTTTCTTTCTGAATGTCTTTGAAGCTAATTATGGGGAAAGAAGAGGTTTCCCCTCTGGCTCAGGGGTAAAGAATCTGCCTGCAATGCAGGTGATGTGGGTTCAATCCACGATTCAGGAAAATCCCCTGGAGGAGGGTAGGGTAACCCATTCCAATATTCTTACCTGGAGAATCCCATGGACAGAAGAGCCTGGTGAGCTTCCGCCCTGGGGTCTCACAGAATTGGACACACGTGCAGCGACAGAGCACAGCACAAGCGGAAGGGCGCACAGAAACGGATCCAGTGGGTTCTACTAGTCCAAGATCTTTTCTACTCCACATTCACACCTTTCCAGTCAGCAAGTGGCCCCAAGTCCCTGAGTGAGGCTTGACTGAGAGCTCAGTAGTTACACAGAGCGTCCCGCCTTCGCGCATGCTCCAATGTGTCCGCAACGTGGCGGTGTTTCAGTAGCGCTGAACAGTACCGGTCCTCTGCCCATCCAAAACTTCCCTCCCAGAAAATTACTTCCTAGTTTCTTCCACAATACAAAAGTCCTATCTTTACAGCGAATCTTCTGTTCTACAGTATTATTTTCTAGATTCCATAATATGATCTGTGAGTTATTTCAAATTTGTTACATCATTTTCCTAGTTATTTTTTATTATTGTTTTCTAGCTTGATTTTTATTGTGAACAAAGAATTCACAAAGAATGATTGATTTTAGCCCACTGAAATTGGTGGGGTCCTGCTTATATCCTGAGAATTAACTTGTATTATTTAAACTTAGAATGTGATGTATTTAATTTCTCACCAATGTGCAGTTTTATTTTCTTGAATATATTGGTAAAAGCACATACTTAATCTTATCTCTTTTAAATAAGATTTTCCATAGTTTATTTTATTATTTTCTTAACTACACAGGCCTAGGGTTCTGAGGGTGTAAGATTTCAGCCGCTTCTCACACTGCTGGATTAGAAGAATTTGACAAATTCGGAAGCCGAGTCTACATGACTTTTCATATTTTTCTCTGATATGTTGGAATGATAGATGTTTGGGAGTTATTACGTAAAATGCTCTTGGCTAGTGAATGTTACTTTTATGAAATTCTTACCAGTTTTATATCCCACCCCCCAAAGTAACCCTGAAGATTTTGAAAAGCTCCTCTCCCATGTGACTTAGCAGCAGCATAGACTATATTCCTAGGGATATGGGACAGAAACAAGGGAATGCATTATCTCACTCAAGTAGCCCAGACAATTCCATTGAAGCTTGTTGTGGATTTCTTTGGGGGAAAGATAGAAAAAATTTTGTAAAATATCTCAACACACTATTTTTCTTCTTGGGCTTTTCTGTTCATTTTAATCACCTTTCAAAGTAGGAAAGATTAAAAAGGCAAAACAACAAAAAATTACCACCTTCTCCATTTTTTTTCTGGACCATTCAGACTCTTTCTTCAAGGAATGTGCATTACTAAATGTGACAAACTTGTAATTTTGTGAATTGAACATGTTCCATATAATGCATTTTAATGTTTCTAGACAAACAAAAATGACTTAATCCTCTTGCTGCTGCTGCTAAGTCACTTCAGTCTTGTCCAACTCTGTGTGACCCCAGAGACGGCAGCCCACCAGGCTCACCCGTCCCTGGGATTCTCCAGGCAAGAACACTGGAGTGGGTTGCCATTTCCTTCTCCAATGCATGAAAGTGAAAAATGAAAGGGAAGTCGCTCAGTCGTGTCTGACTCTTAGCGGCCCCATGGACTGCAGCCCACCAGGCTCCTCCGTCCATGGTAAAATCCTCTTAAAACATTCAAATTCAGAAAAAAAAAATTATTACCAATATTTTACTATAAGAATAAATTGAGTTTGTCAAAATGGAGCTTAAAATTAAGTATTATTTTATTCATCATGCCTATTTGAATCTCTTGCTGCTGCTAAGTTGCTTTAGTCCTGTCCAACTCTGTGCGACCCCATAGACTGCAGCCCACCAGGCTCTTCTGTCCCTGGGTTTCTCCAGGGAATAATACTGGAGTGGGTTGCCTTTTCCTTCTCCAAAGCATGCATGCACGCTAAGTGGCTTCAGTCGTGTCCGACTCTGTGTAACCTTATGGACAGCAGCCCACCAGGCTCCTCTGTCTACGGGATTCTCTAGGCAAGAATACTGGGGTGGGGTGCCATTTCCTTCTCCTGAATCTCTGGAGATGAATGAAATGTATGTATATGGGCTTCCCAGGTAGCACTAGTGACAATGAACCTGCCTGTGAATGCAGGTGACATGAGGCACGAGCTCAGTCCCCGGGTTGGGAAGATCCCCTGGAGGAGGAAATGGCAACCCACTCCAGTACTCTTGCCTGGAGAATCCCATGGACAGAGGAGCATAGCAGTCCACAGTCCAGGTCGTTTTGAAGAGTCAGACATGACTGAGTAGACATGACTCAGACGTGACTGTCAGCTGAGCAGACAACGCAAGAGCGAATTTTCCTGTGTGCCTCATATCACCCTCTTTTCAGAAACAAAGAGACGAAAGAAAAGCACTTGTTTTCTTGGTTAACACCATGAATCATTCATAAGAAAGTCACACCTAGTCAGTTTTGGGGGAATGGAAGCAGGTATATCATACACACTGAAACACACTATCCTTCTGAATTTTCACATAATCCTGGAATAAGTGATGTGATTGAATTATCACACACAAATTAGGAAGGCTAAATATTGTCTGGAGAAGGAAATGGCAATCCACTCCAGCACTCTTGCCTGGAAAATCCCATGGACGGAGGAGCCTGATAGGCTACAGTCCACAGGGTCACAAAGAGTCAGACACGACTGAGCAACTTCACTTCAAATATTGTCTAGAAAAAAAAATAACATACTAGTTATAGTGATTCATGGGAGCAGGCTGTTCTAAGCCTGGCAAATGGTACATCTCACAATGCTGTTTTCCTTAATGATACTCTTTGATAACAGAATAATTTTGGTGGTTTATTCACTCAGTTGTGTCAGACTCTTTTGAGACCCCATTGACTAGCTCACCAGGCTTCTCTATCCATGGGCTTTCTTAGGCAAGAATACTGGAGTGGGTTGTCAATTCCTTCTCCAGGGGATCTTCCCGACCGAGGGATTGAACCTGGGTCTCCTGTATTGCAGATTCTTTACTGACTGAGCTACCAGGGAAACATAATAAGTATCATTAACTAAAAACAACTATTAGAAAGGTTCTTTCACAACAACAGATTCACCTTCTGAATCAGTAGTGCAAATTCCTTACCCACAACTGGAGTAAATCAACAGAGATCCCAGGGCTACACAGGGCACCTGACACTACAAAGTCACTTTGGAATCAAAAGTTTTATTTTGACACATAAAAGCTTTTAACGTGAAATTTCTTTGACTTTCCTCTCACCCTCATTAGACGGCTTAGGAAAGACACACGGCTGCACCACACACCTCCCAACACCTCTCTCCCCACAGAGGTACACAAAGTTTGATAAGGAAAGAGCTCTTCATAAAGAACGAACTCTTAGCTCCTTCTTCCTCTTAGCCTCCTGTTTATCTTCTTTCCTTTTTCTTTTCCTTGATAATTTGCTTGATGGCTTAGTTAAAAGAAAACTGTTAAAGTCAAGGGATCATAAAATATAGCAAAGATAAGAGAGCATTCCATTTCTTAAGTCCCCACCCCCTTTTCATGGATTCCTGTAAAAGTAATGTTTTGAAGTGGATTCTGCTTCTTTTGTGCAAAGAAAAACTGATGAAGGCATGGATTGAGATGACATTTGAAGAGTTGTTTTTAAACTTTTTAAAAAAATTTTGTACTTAATGTTATTTTGAATAAAATCTCAAATGATTTCTGGAACATTTATGAAAAAAAATAAAACAGTTATGGGTTTGAGTGAATGATAAAAACATCTGCCACGCTGATAAATATCAACCTGCATTTGGTAGTTAGAGGCTCAATTCAGCCCTCTCACAATAACTAATGGGTCCTCTGTGGCAAACTGAGAGGAAACCTGAGTTCCTCACCTCAACTCAAGATGAGGACTGACTACCATTTTGCACCTTAAGTGGAACCCCTAGAGCTCCATGGCAACTCAAGAGGAAAACCAAGTTGTCTGCCGCAACTGGAGAAGAACCCTGAGTTCCCTGTCTGCACTCTAGATGAGGCCTGATTCCCCTGCAGCGACATGAGTTGAATCCCGAGTTTCCCGTCACAACTCGAGAGAAATCCTGAGCTCCCCATCACAACTCAAGAGGAACCCTAATTTCCTGCCGCATCTTGAAAGGAACCTCAACTTCCCTGCTGCAACTCAAGAGGAACCCTGAGTTTCCCCTCACAGCTCGAGGAGGACCAACTCCCTGCTGCAACACAAGAGGAACCCTAATGTCTCCCTGACAACTCGAGAGGAGGACCGACTCCCCTGTTGCAACTTGAAACAGATAAGACAAATCTATCTGAACCGATTTGGCATCAGATTTTGTTTATTTTTTGGCTTCGGATTTTGTTTATTTTTTAGGAAAGTGACCGATACTTGTATTCCCTTTTAAAATGTGAGAAATTTCTTGGTAGAAAACTGAAAGGTGAGTACAAAGCATTTTAAAAGGAAAATATCTACCTCATAGGAATTATTTACTTACCTTAAAAACTACTTCCTCCCTTGCTAGTTTCTCTGTACATCCTAGAAACTCAACACTTGAGCTGGTTTCAGATTGCAGTGTTACAGATAACCCTGTAAATTAAATTTGTCTTTATTTATCTTACAATCTAGCTCTGCAAACACTCTTCAGCCATAATAATTAAAGCTTATATACAAGAAACCAATTTCCATGCTCTTCCTTATTTTTATTAGCACCCAGGAAGGAAGCAATATGAGCTGTACAAAATGTACACACTGCAATAACAGAGTTTGATTTGACAGAGATACTGCATCTGTGGCTAATTTCATAGGATCACTAACTGGTTCTCTCAAGCAGGAAAATACATCTCTTCCACAAGTGAAATCATTCTTCAATAATGAGAACATTTAAAATTATCCAAAAATACTCATAAAATCTACCTACTGGATAACCAATTACTGCCCATATTGGGGTAACCATCTCATGGTTTTATAAAATTCATACTCTTCAGTTCTGAATGCTTAATAATGCTCATTAATTAATATTACCTTCCATATACTTAATATTGGAAATTTTATAAAAACTATTAGAATCAAATAATGAAATGCTACTTTGAAGAAAATCTTAAATGGTTTCTTGTTTTGTGTGCAATTACAGAACACTGTTCTTTTGAAAATGAAGTGTAATTTGAAACTAGAGATTGAAATGTTGTATAATTAAACATCTTTCTATAGTGTTTAAAATACATAGTAACTATTTTTAAGAGAAAGAAGAACAAGAACTGGAGTACCTGTGCCATTGGCTAAAGCATTAGAGAAGTAATTCAACGAACATAATATTAGAATCAAATAATGAAATGCTACTTTGAAGAAATCTTAAATGGTTTCTTGTTTTGTGTGCAATTACAGAACACTGTTCTTTTGAAAATGAAGTATAATTTGAAACTAGAGATTGAAATGTTGTATAATTAAACATCTTTCTATAGTGTTTAAAATACATAGTAACTATTTTTAAGAGAAAGAAGAACAAGAACTGGAGTACCTGTGCCATTGGCTAAAGCATTAGAGAAGTAATTCAACGAACATACTTTTTTTCATTTAGCTGTCAAATCCATCACCACATTCTTACTTGGCTGATGGCACATTTGGTGTTAACTCTGTGATTGATGTTAAACTAACAATTTCTCTGAAAGAAGCTCACATCTGAGATGTTATATCATCAAATCAACAGTACAACCACATTTTTGGGTCAAAGGCACTGAACATTGTACAGCAGTGCATCAATAGAAAAAGTTGTAAATCCATTAAAAGACTTGAGACTGCTTTAAACAATGAGATAAAATTTCATTAATGACTAGTACCTAACTTACAGGAATAGTTAATGCTCAGATTCGCTTCATGATGCAAAATAGGCATTGTGGAAGAAAAACAGTTTTTAAAAATATTTCAGCGATTTTTTAGACTGAAGTCAGTAGGTTAATCAATATACATTGTCTTGTATTCTTAAACTACTAAGAAGACATAATCACTTCACTGTACTTTTACTCAAAGACCTGAAACAATCTAACACCTTCTTAATGCTGTTTCCCAGATAAGACAATTCAGTCTTAAAACCACTGCTACCAAAGTGTTATATTTAAAGAACTGAGTTATTAGTCCTTGGCTGAGATCCAAATGTTCAGTCTCTTGAAAAATCAATTTTATGTTCACCTGGAAGGACTATCTGGAATTTTGATGGAAGTTCACCTTATTCAGGATGATTTCAGAACAAAGCTCTGCCATGATATCTATCCAGTATTTTTAATATGTAAGTTTTCCTATCTTATCTGATTTTGGTTTTTCATCTGCAGAGTCTAAAATGGCAGGATATATATATATATATATATATATATATAATATATATTGCTCAATAGACCCCTTCACTTCTATTCTTTTTGTGCCAATACTTTCTCTGCTAGGGTAGATATATAACACAACCGAAAAGAAGACCATGAAAATGTGCACCTTCACTGGAAGGTGATAGGAGAGCCTAAGTCCAGTGTTTAATTCCAAACTGCAACATCCCATGATTTTCCAATATTCTGATTTCACACATACATTTAACAATCATTTATAGAATCCCAGAAACAACATCTAGGGAGGGTCCAGCCAGTGAAGCAGACAGGTGTTCTTCCAACCTCCATGAAGCTGTACAAAGGCCTCCATAAAAGTGTACAAAAACTCTGAGTTTAAAAAAAAAAAAGAAGAAGAAGAAAGGGTAAAAGACACATGGCTTCTGGCTTCTGGCTTCGAATCCAGATAAACTGTGAAGCCAGACAGGCAACCAACCACTTGCTCATTGTGTTAATTAGGTTGTTGATTCAGCCAGATTTGCTTTGTTTTCCTTGATAGCGAAATGCTTGGTAAAATCAGTAGAAGAAGCAGAATTCAACTTCAAATTCTCTTTTAGTTTGTTAAGTTCAAAGTCATGGAGAATCTTGACAGTCATTAACTTTTCTCGCTTAACTCTTTCCAGAACATCTTTTGGAACATCAGGGATCATCCAGGCCAAGAAAAATTTAATTAAAAACACAACATGCTAGAGGAAACATAAAAGAAAATCAGAGACACTGTTTAGCTATCAAATGTTCAGCAAAATGTCCTTACAAATCATTTCATTCATTCAATAAACTGTTCTTGACACAGTAGATAGAAGGGAAAGCAAGAAGATTTAGTCCTAGGTCTTGGAACTTTCCTATAAATCCAACATTAAGCAAATAAATAAATATATACTGCTACTACTGCTGCTGCTGCTGCTAAGTTGCTTCAGTTGTGTCCAACTATGTGTGACCCCATAGACAACAGCCAACCAGGCTCCACTGTCCCTGGGATTCTCCAGGCAAGAACATTGGAGTGAGTTGCCATTTCCTTCTCCAATAATATATATATATATATATATATATATATATATATGGCTCAATAGACCCCTTCACTTCTATTCTTTTTGTGCCAATACTTTCTCTGCTAGGGTAGATATATAACACAACCGAAAAGAAGACCATGAAAATGTGCACCTTCACTGGAAGGTGATAGGAGAGCCTAAGTCCAGTGTTTAATTCCAAACTGCAACATCCCATGATTTTCCAATATTCTGATTTCACACATACATTTAACAATCATTTATAGAATCCCAGAAACAACATCTAGGGAGGGTCCAGCCAGTGAAGCAGACAGGTGTTCTTCCAACCTCCATGAAGCTGTACAAAGGCCTCCATAAAAGTGTACAAAAACTCTGAGTTTAAAAAAAAAAAAGAAGAAGAAGAAAGGGTAAAAGACACATGGCTTCTGGCTTCTGGCTTCGAATCCAGATAAACTGTGAAGCCAGACAGGCAACCAACCACTTGCTCATTGTGTTAATTAGGTTGTTGATTCAGCCAGATTTGCTTTGTTTTCCTTGATAGCGAAATGCTTGGTAAAATCAGTAGAAGAAGCAGAATTCAACTTCAAATTCTCTTTTAGTTTGTTAAGTTCAAAGTCATGGAGAATCTTGACAGTCATTAACTTTTCTCGCTTAACTCTTTCCAGAACATCTTTTGGAACATCAGGGATCATCCAGGCCAAGAAAAATTTAATTAAAAACACAACATGCTAGAGGAAACATAAAAGAAAATCAGAGACACTGTTTAGCTATCAAATGTTCAGCAAAATGTCCTTACAAATCATTTCATTCATTCAATAAACTGTTCTTGACACAGTAGATAGAAGGGAAAGCAAGAAGATTTAGTCCTAGGTCTTGGAACTTTCCTATAAATCCAACATTAAGCAAATAAATAAATATATACTGCTACTACTGCTGCTGCTGCTGCTAAGTTGCTTCAGTTGTGTCCAACTATGTGTGACCCCATAGACAACAGCCAACCAGGCTCCACTGTCCCTGGGATTCTCCAGGCAAGAACATTGGAGTGAGTTGCCATTTCCTTCTCCAATGCAGGAAAGTGAAAAGTGAAAGGGAAGTCACTCAGTCGTGTCTGACTCTTCGTGACCCCATGGACTGCAGCCCACCAGGCTCCTCCATCAGGGACTTTCCAGGCAAGAGTACTGGATTGGGTTGCCATTGCCTTCTCTGAAATATATACTAAAATATGTAATTACAGAGATTCCAGTTGAACTTGGTTATTGAATATACTCTTCATCTATGCTTCCTCCTGAAAACCTAATCAAATATTTGTAAAAGAAATTAATAAATTGTATTGTTCACAAAGAAACAAAAAAAAAAAGGAGGAAACAGTGAAAACAGACTGGAGAGTGAAGAAAGCTGGCACTTAAATTTGCAATTGATGATACCATGATGGTAGAAACCAAGACAAAAGCCAATTTTGTCTCGAATCATCAAAAAAGTTCATGAAAGATGGTGCTAAGGTGCTACTGTGGGTGGAGTTAAAAATAAAAGGATTATTTAAAAATCTGTATAAGGGGCAGATAAATTTTCAGAACCTCTCTCTCATCCACATTCAGGTATTACTTCTCTCCAACCCCTGCCTGGCAGCAACTGAGTGCTTTATTTTCTGCAGAAATTAAAACAGAAAGCTGTGCACTCAGAGGCAGCAGAGATGGCAGATGAAGATGTGGCATCATACTGAAAATAGGACAACTCAGTGAAGTTCAGCATTCTAAATCATAAGATCTCTAGTCCCTCCTTCCCTTCTTGGCTCTCAACACAGCCACGAAATAGCTCAACAAGCAGGAGGTTGAATGATTTTTTTTTTCCTCTAGAAAATATACCTAATCAGAGAAATTAGAATTACAGATATCAAAATTTTGTAGGTCTCAATTGAAAAGGCACCTTTTTCAGCCTATAGTGAAACCAACCCAAAATGATCTTTCTCTTGTATGCACGCAAAGCTCATGATCAGGTATCACTGTTTCATTCTTAAATACTAGCAGATTGCCAAGAACAACCAAATATGTAAGGAAGACTCCTCTAACATGGAAGAAGAAGATGGAAATGGACAAATAGGATCTATTGTCCATTTAGGATATCTAAGAGGATATAGAGAGAACATGGGAATGAGAAAACAGTAGCATAACAAGACAAAGACACAAACTGGACTATTTATAACAGAGAATAAATGATAATTAGAATCTCAAAACAGTTGTTAATATCTGAATAAGTCTCAGAAACATAGGACAGACAAAAGAAGGAAATTATCAAAGAAATAATACAAGCAAATTGTCTCAACTTAAAGGATAATAACATTTGCAGATCCAAGGAGTTTAGTGAGTGTCCAAAACAATGAATATTGGACAATATCACATGACTTTCTGGAGAAGTTTCATGAAAAAAGGTCTAGTGAGAGAATCCTCAAAGTTTACTGACATATAAGCAGATCATAAACAAGGACTGGAAAATCAGAATGGTATTGTATCTTTATAGCAACACTGGAAGCTGACGGAAAGTAGAGCAATGTCTAAAAATTTCAGGAATATTTAAATAAAGTTGATTCAAAATTTTTCAGGGAAAATGACTTCTACTCTTGAATACTATACCAATTAACCATCTATGAGAATAAGAAGAAATTTTAATATTCAGGTTCTCAAAAATTGCCTATTTTCCTCAGAAAATTAATAAAAGATGTGCTTCATCTAAATTAACTAGTAATCCAAGAATGGGAAAAACATAGATTGAAGAAAATACTGTATTTAATACAAGAGAAGTTAAACTCCTAGAATTATGGTGAGTCAGAACTTGTAATGAGAATCATAAATAAACAGAAACAAAAATTCAAAAGAATTCATTTGGTAATTTACCAGGCTGAAAGGTGATCTAAAACATTGATGGAAAATGTGGGAGAGAAAGTGACAAATTCACAAAGAACTGAGAGAGGTAGAGATTTAAATTATAACATAACCTCAAGAAAAGTAAAATTAAACAAAAACTGACTGGAATTTGCGTTTTCTTGCCTTAGACTTATCTAGCCTATTATTGGCCTTTACTAACACTCAAAATCCTTCAAGCTAGGCTTCAACAGCCTGGAGTGTAAAATCAAGCAGGACTTAGGAAGCATTACTATGAACAAAGCTAGTGAAGGTGATGGAATTCCAGCTGAGCTATTTCAAACCCTAAAAGATGATGCTGTTCAAGTGTTGCACTCAATATGCCAGCAAATTTGGAAAACTCAGCAGTGGCCACAAGACTGGAAAAGGTCAATTTTCACTCTAATTCCAAAGAAGGGCAATGCCAAAGACTGTTCAAACTACCACACAACTGCACTCATTTTACACATTAGTAAGGTAATACACAAAATCCTTTAAGCTAGGCTTCAACAGGATGTTAACCAAGAACTTCCAGATGTTCAAGTTGGATTTAGAAAAGGCAGGGGAACCAAGATCAAATTGCCAATATCCATATGCAAGAGAATTCCAGAAAAACATCTACTTCTGTTTCACTGACTATGTTAAAGCCTTTGACTGTGAAGATCACAATGAACTGTGAACAGTTCTTAAAGAGATGAGAATAGCAGACCACCTTACCTGCCTCCTGAGAAACCTGTATGCGAGTCAAATAGCAACTGTTAGAACCAGACATGGGACAATGGACTGGTCCAAAATTGGAAAAGGAATACATCAAGGCTGTATATATCTTGTCATCCTGCTTATTTAATTTCTATGCAGGGTATATCATGGAAAATGCTAGGCTGGATGACTCACAAGCTGGAATCAAGAGCCAGGAGATATATCAATAACCTTAGATATGCAGATAATCTCCACCACCCTACTGACAGAAAGCAAAGAGGAACTCAAGAACCTCTTGATTAAGGTGCAAGAGGAGAGTGAAAAAGCTGGCTTAAAACTCAACATTCGAAAAACACTAAGATAATGGCATCCAGTCCTATTACTTCATGACAAATAGATTGGGGGGGGGACTTCTACTCTTGAATACTATACCAATTAACCATCTATGAGAATAAGAAGAAATTTTAATATTCAGGTTCTCAAAAATTGCCTATTTTCCTCAGAAAATTAATAAAAGATGTGCTTCATCTAAATTAACTAGTAATCCAAGAATGGGAAAAACATAGATTGAAGAAAATACTGTATTTAATACAAGAGAAGTTAAACTCCTAGAATTATGGTGAGTCAGAACTTGTAATGAGAATCATAAATAAACAGAAACAAAAATTCAAAAGAATTCATTTGGTAATTTACCAGGCTGAAAGGTGATCTAAAACATTGATGGAAAATGTGGGAGAGAAAGTGACAAATTCACAAAGAACTGAGAGAGGTAGAGATTTAAATTATAACATAACCTCAAGAAAAGTAAAATTAAACAAAAACTGACTGGAATTTGCGTTTTCTTGCCTTAGACTTATCTAGCCTATTATTGGCCTTTACTAACACTCAAAATCCTTCAAGCTAGGCTTCAACAGCCTGGAGTGTAAAATCAAGCAGGACTTAGGAAGCATTACTATGAACAAAGCTAGTGAAGGTGATGGAATTCCAGCTGAGCTATTTCAAACCCTAAAAGATGATGCTGTTCAAGTGTTGCACTCAATATGCCAGCAAATTTGGAAAACTCAGCAGTGGCCACAAGACTGGAAAAGGTCAATTTTCACTCTAATTCCAAAGAAGGGCAATGCCAAAGACTGTTCAAACTACCACACAACTGCACTCATTTTACACATTAGTAAGGTAATACACAAAATCCTTTAAGCTAGGCTTCAACAGGATGTTAACCAAGAACTTCCAGATGTTCAAGTTGGATTTAGAAAAGGCAGGGGAACCAAGATCAAATTGCCAATATCCATATGCAAGAGAATTCCAGAAAAACATCTACTTCTGTTTCACTGACTATGTTAAAGCCTTTGACTGTGAAGATCACAATGAACTGTGAACAGTTCTTAAAGAGATGAGAATAGCAGACCACCTTACCTGCCTCCTGAGAAACCTGTATGCGAGTCAAATAGCAACTGTTAGAACCAGACATGGGACAATGGACTGGTCCAAAATTGGAAAAGGAATACATCAAGGCTGTATATATCTTGTCATCCTGCTTATTTAATTTCTATGCAGGGTATATCATGGAAAATGCTAGGCTGGATGACTCACAAGCTGGAATCAAGAGCCAGGAGATATATCAATAACCTTAGATATGCAGATAATCTCCACCACCCTACTGACAGAAAGCAAAGAGGAACTCAAGAACCTCTTGATTAAGGTGCAAGAGGAGAGTGAAAAAGCTGGCTTAAAACTCAACATTCGAAAAACACTAAGATAATGGCATCCAGTCCTATTACTTCATGACAAATAGATTGGGGGGGGGTGGCGCATGGGGAACAGTGGAAACAGTGACAGACTGGGCTTCAAAAACTGTGGATGTTGATTCCAGCCAGGAAATTAAAAGACACTTGCTCCTTGGAAGCAAAGTTGTGACAAACTTAGACAGCATATTAAAAAGAAGAGATATCACTTTGCCAACAAAAGTCCAATTAGTCAAAGCTATGATACTTCCAGTAGTCATGTACTGATATGAGAGTTGAACCATTAAGAAGGCTGAGCACAGTAGAATGATGCCTTTAATGGTGGTGTCAGGAGAAGACTCTTGAGAGTCCATTGGACTGCAAGGAGATCAAACCAGTCAATCCTAAAAGAAATCACTCCTGAATATTAATTTGAAGGACTGATACCAAAACTGAAGCTCCAGTACTTTCACTACCTAATGTGAAGAGCTGACTCATTTGAAAAGACCCTGATGCTGGGAAAGATTGAAGGCAGGAGGGAAGGGGCAACAGAGGATGAAATGGTTGCCCGGCATCACCAACATGATAGACATGTGTTTGAGCAAACTCCGGAAGATAGTGAAAGACAGGGAAGACTGTTGTGCTGCCATCCATGGAAATGGCAAAGAGTCACAAAGAGTCAGACACAACTTAGCAATTGAACAACACCAACAATAATCAAGTGAATAAGTGCCTTATGTTTCTTAGTTGTTTAGTTGCTAAGTCGTGTCTGACTGTTTAGTGACCTCACGGGCTGCACCCTGCCAGACTCCTCACTCCCTGGGTTGCCACTGCTTCTACTCGATGGGTTGCTACTTACCTCTCCCGAGGAAGATCCTCGGGAGAGGATCGATGCAGGATTGAACCAGATCTCCTGATTTTCAGGCAGGTTCTTTACCACTGAGCCAGCATGGAAGCCCTACATTTATTTATCTCTCCCTTACAGGTCTTAATGTTGCATGATTTGTGGCCCTCGGTTTAAACCTTGGTCAAACACCCTCTCTGTATTGGTTCTCTTGTCTTATATCCCTAATTATATTAGCTATTCTACAAGGAAGGAAATGTAATATAGTGGGAGGAGTGGAGGTTTGGCAGTGAGACATCTGGCATTGAAACTCAGTTTTAATATTAGCTGATTATCTTTAAACCAACTACTTAATTTTGCTGACTGTCAGATTTATTTGTCAAGGCTGAATAATAAGGCTGAACATAGGAAGTTATTATCATAGCTTCTGGAACTGGTACATAATAGGTGTTCAGTAAAATTGGTGGGTCCTCTGACCTCAAGGGAAGAGGTCTTAATTTTTCTTTTCTGTGACCTTGGTATCTTCAACAATAGCAAGGAATAACAGGCAATCATTGTACTTAAACTATTCCTAATTTACTTTTTATGACAACAAATACTTCCTTCAAAACACTCTAGTGAGATAATGCTAATTTTCTGCTCAACAGATACTCTTAGAAATATGTGCCTGAAGGGTGAAAAGAGACTTACTGGCATGAAAGTTAAGAAAGGCTTACCTCCATGACTATGATGAAGGTCATCTTGGCAGCAAGGACGTGCCAGTACTGAATATTATGAACATATTTGTCCTCACTGTCAGGAGGATTTCTGTAATCTCTGTATCTGAAAAAATGGAAGTCAATGCAAAAAATAAGCTACCACTTCAAAGAGACAGCATAAATTCATATTGTTTCTTGTAAGAGACCCTTTTAGTTGACTACAAAAGTCAAGTCAAAGGAAAATAACTGCTATTACCAAACATTTATCTTTCCTATACAGATAACAATCAGAGCCATATGCTACTAATGTATAGTACAGATGTAGCAGGAGACACAAGTGAAACTTCTCTCTTGCCATGAAGACACGTTTCTCAGGGGTTAGCTAAATTTGCTTTTTTCATTCCATTCCCTTTCTTCCTATTCCTTAACAACTCAGTTCTACCATCACTCCACGGACACCAACTGAAGAACAGAACTTGACACTGTTGACCATTCTCATTTTCTTGAAACTCTGTTTTCTTTTGGTTTACATGGCATTGCATTGTTTTCGTGTTACTTATTATCCTTCGGGGGTTTCCCTCATGTTCACTTTGTGAGTTCATTTTTTTTTCTATAAGGTATCTAGATATTGATGTTCTTCAGAGATTCAGTCCAGCTGGGAAGTGATGGCATCAAGAAATCTGACACTTGTTATGATTCTTCTCTATATAAATATGGAATAGGACTTCCCTAGTGGTCCAGTGGTGGGAGTCTGCCTCATCAATGGGGACACAGATTCAAATCCTGGTGTGGGAGGATACCACATGCCCCATGGAGGCTAAGCCTGTGTGCCAGAACTACAGAGCTAGTGTGCCTAGAGGTCATGCTCTGCAACATGAGAAGCCACTGCAATGAGAAGCCCACCACAACTAGAGACTAAGCTCCCCTTGCTGCAACTGGAAAAAGCCTGCGGGCAGCCAAAAATAAATAACAAGTATGGAATATAAAAATGCTTTTGTCTACATGTGTTGCAGGTAGACAAAAACAGACATTGCTGTTTTTATTGGAATCCCAGATGAAGCAGTTGGTTTAAGGTTTAAGTTTAAAAGCTTTGATGTACCATATATACGTGTGTGTGTATGTGTGTCAGTTCAGTTCAGTTGCTCAGCCGTGTCCGACTCTTTGCGACCCCATGAATCGCAGCACGCACATACATATATATATATATATATATATACATATATATACACATACATACACACACACATATATATGTATAAATGATCTTTAAATCCTAAAGTAAAAAGATCCACACAGTTCCTGAGACACAGAGTGTGAAAAGAGCAGGTTTACAAATCCAATTTCACACTCCCTGCATCGAAGAAACCTTTCAAATGGGATGGCTAATGAACCAGCTGTATTGCTCTTCCTCTCTTCCTTTCTCTCTGTTTGAGGACTCATAGTTAAATTCAAGTAGGTTGACTGCACATATACTATGACCATGCTGTGTGATCTATAGACATTAAAGCTTGAATCAAGGGGACATTTGTTGGAGAAAATTTTTCCAATAAACTTAAAAAATAAGAAACAATTCAAAAGTGACATTATCTTTACTGAGAGTATTCTCTTACTTTTGAGTATTCTTCTTTTTTCAAATCAGAACTATACAATGTGTGAATTTTAGAACGGATGTACTTTCTCCAAGATTTTTACTGCCCCAAGTAAATTTTTGTTAAGACGTGAGACAACAGAGAACTTAAGAAATACATTTAAAAAGCAAAATGAAAACAAGAGAAAACCTGCAAGTGTTGAAGTCTCGTTTTTCCGAAGGTACAGTGTTGTTTGGAAAATCAGCTATGAGGAATACTGACAGGCTGTTATTGATATACCCTGTCATAGGCCAAGTTTCGTTTACTGAGTAGGCATAGTAGTAAACTAAACGGGGAACCATGTCCGATGTAAATGCAACAATAATAGCCTAAAGGACAAAGCAAGAGGAAAATCATGAGCTAATAATGCAGTTTTATGAAAGTCTGATTTGCCTATCATTCAAATCTTTGTGCCTTAAGGATCCAAAATTACTAGCATGCTATTACTAATCATGTTAACATATGAGTCTTTGACCTAAAACGTAAAGTAATTCATTTATGCTGTATGATCAGTGTTACAAGATTTCACAGCTAGAAAGAGTTGCATTGAAAATTTAACCTTACTATTTGTTTCCAAAAACACAATACCTGTATGTCTCTTTCCATCTTGCCTTGTTATTTCTTACATTTCTTACTCTTTTATAATACAGTTCTACTCTCTTTAACCAAATTTTACTTGCCTGGATCAATTTCATAAGCTAGGACCAACTGTGTGTGTGTGTGTGTGTCAGTGGGTGTATAGGCAATGAGGATGGAGAAACAGCAGACCATGTACTGGTAAATTTCCCATAGTTCAGTGCAATTAATTTCAGTATTTGACTCCACAGGAATGCTATTCTCCCATCTTTTCCTAAGCTCTGGAATAGTGTAAATGTCATGTTTCCTTTGGGTAAGATGAGTCAATTTAAAATCATTTTGCTCTGCCATCTACATTTTTAGTGATAGACTTTAAAAATATTTTAATATTGTTCTTATAGCTACTGGTAAATTTTATGTTTTATATCACTTACTGAGCACATTTTGGCAGTTTCTTTTTCTAAAAATGTGACAATTTCAAACAGATTTTAAAAATGTATTAGAATAAATATATATATATAGCATTTTTATAATTTTCTCACCTGTACATTGTAATT
>SJYC01019868.1:0-30691 GCA_006408675.1 Madoqua kirkii
GGGGGGCAGAAAGCTATTTAAACTATTTTGAGACAAGTATTAAAAAGTGATCGTTACTTTATTTTGTTCAGCAATATTAACATTAAATTGATAGGAAAAATATCTCTGAGATTACTGTTTTGAAACTAAATTTCATCCTGCATTATATTTGGGGAAAATAGAAATACTGAGCCAATTTTTTTCCATATTTAGCCACCAGTCTTTTCATTCACTATCCAATGATTTATTGAACAGTTACTATGTGCAAGGTAGGAAGAAATATTAAGAGATGAGAAACACTTATTTTACTCAGCTTTTTCATGTTTCAAGGCAGAGGTTGAAAATTACCTGTTTCCAAATACTCATAGAATAACTCAAGAGAACCAAAAGTCTCAAGATCATGATCCTGCTCCCATCGACTGTATAGCTTTTCAGAGTTGGTTCGGGCTTTTCGGCGTCTCCACCAATTCAGAACCAAGCTGTTGGAAGTGATAAAAGTAAACATGAAATAGGAATTAAGAGAAAGGGGTCAGAGAGTCAGAGTATTAGATCTAAAAAATGGAGGTGAGGGAGGGCAAGTAAGGTTAGATCACAGGACAAGAAGAGAGGGACACGACTGCAACTAGAGTGAAGTCGCTCAGTCGTGTCCGACTCTTCGCGACCCCATGGACTGCAGCCCACCAGGCTCCTCCATCCACGGGATTTTCCAGGCAAGAGTATTGGAGTGGGGTGCCGTTGCCTTCTCCGAACTGCAGCTAAAGTCCAAGTCAAAATCTAGTGTTCTGTTGACATCTACTTGCTAAGGAGGAAAGATCTTTATTTGGATGATTAAGAAAGTAAGACAACCCTGCCCCTGCCGGGTAATGTATTTACTCAGAGACAGTTCGTTAAAGAGCATATGGAGGAGAGGTCACCACAGGACCGTTTTTATATATTTAATTCACTAATCTTAACAATGTTGTGATACTAAGGCCACTTGGGGGAATGAGAAATGGGTTACAACAGAAAATGTATGACAAGGGAATACAGAAGTTTATCTAACACATGACAATAAATTTAATAATCCCAAACAAGATATTACCTAACTCAACTCTATATATAGATATATACAGAATATACATTATATATATATAATTTAATATATCATGATGTATTGGATTACTTAAGAAAAGACTTTTTCAAAATTAAAAACTCAATCCATATAAGAGATCATATTAACACATTTAAGGAGAAAATTATAAAATCATGGTGACTAATGCAGAAAAATGCATTTGATGTATTTTGACTACCTATTAAAACCTATTTATGATAGAAAAGAAGTACAAGAAGAAAATTGCCTCAGTCTGACTAAAAGCATCTACCAAAATCCTGGGCTAAACATAATTCTTAATAGGGAAAAATTAGCAGAATTCCCTTAGAATTAAGATCAAAATAAGAGTGTATATGGTCCCATTCAAGACTTTATTGGAACTCTTACTGCTAAGTCACTTCAGTCGTGTCCGACTCTGTGTGACCCCATAGACGGCAACCCACCAGACTCCCCCGTTCCTGGGATTCTCCAGGCAAGAACACTGGAATGGGTTGCCATTTCCTTCTCCAATGCATAAAAGTGAAAAATAAAAGGAAAGTTGCTCAGTCGTGCCCGACTCTTAGCGACCCCATGGAGCCTACCAGGCTCCTCTGTCCATGGGATTTTCCAGGCAAGAGTGCTGGAGTGGAGATCTTAGCCAAACAATAAAATGAAAAAGAAAAAAGTCAAAAGAACTGGAAATGAAAGAGAAATCTATGATTACAAACAGTAATGTGAATAGACTGCTTGCCTAGAAAACTCAAATGAAGAGAAACAAAAATTATTACAAATAATAAGAGTTTATCAATATATTGCATTCCTAGAAGGCAATGGCACCCCACTCCAGTACTCTTGCCTGGAAAATCCCATGGACAGAGGAGCCTGGTAGGCTGCAGTCCATGCGGTCACCAAGAGTCGGATACAACTGAGCACCTTCCCTTTCACTTTTCACTTTCATACATTGGAGAAGGAAATGGCACCCCACTCCAGTGTTCTTGCTTGGAGAATCCCAGGGGCTGGAGAGCCTGGTGGGCTGCCATTTATGGGAGTCACACACAGTTGGACACAACTGAAGTGACTTAGCAATAGCAATTAGCAATACATCCACAAAACATAGTAGAAAATATAATTTTTAAAAGGTACCATTTACAATTAAAAGTATCTAGAAATGGATTTGACTAGAGATTTATAAGACCTGTATGATGAAGTTTAAATATTTAAAATCATTAATGTTAAAAATAAATGTCATGAATAAAAAGACCAGGCATAATAAAATGTCAGGTGTTTTTACCAAAGCAATTGAAACGTTAATTCCAGTCAAAACACGAAAATACTTTCCATGTGAATTCTGCCAAGATGTTTCTAAAATTTACACAGAAAGATGAAAGACAAAGGATAGTGAAGATGTTTCCATAGATAAAAAATAAGTAACTGGCTCCACCATATATGAAGAGTTAATTATAAAGGTGTCTTAACTAAGGGAGTGTAGCACTGGTGTGCCTGGTACTAAGTCACTCAGTGGTGTCTGAGTCTTTGCAACCCTCTGGACTGTAGCCCTCCAGGCTCCTCTCTCTATGGGATTCTCCAGGCAAGAATACTCGAGTGGGTTGCCACGCCCTCCTCCAGGGGATTTTCCCGACTGAGGGATTGGAACCCGTGTCTCCTGCAGCTCCTGCACTGCAGGTAGATTTTTTACCACTGAGCTACGAAGGAAGCCCTGTGGTATTGGTGTAGGGATAGACAAATTGTGGAACACAATGGAGGCTGATTATAACCTTGCATTTGCTGTTTGGCATAAACAGTGTTGCAGATCATAGAGAGTGGGGAAAAGAGATTTTCAATAAATGGCAACATGAAATTATGTGTGTAAGAAATGAAATTGGGCCTTTATAGCAAACATGAAAATCCCTTCCATAGTATATTAAGAATTTAAAAGAGAAAGGCAATAGAAATGTTACAATATTAAAAATATTTATATATAAATACACGAGAATTGGTTTTTGATCTTGAGGTATGAAAAGATATATTGAACAAGACTTTTAAAATGCTAAATCTCAAAAATATACAAGCAACTCCTGCAGCTCAATTCCAGAAAAATAAACGACCCAATCAAAAAGTGGGCCAAAGAACTAAATAGACATTTCTCCAAAGAAGACATACAGATGGCTAACAAACACATGAAAAGATGCTCAACGTCACTCATTATCAGAGAAATGCACATCAAAACCTCAATGAGGTACCATTTCATGCCAGTCAGAATGGCTGCGATCCAAAAGTCTACAAGCAATAAATGCTGGAGAGGGTGTGGAGAAAAGGGAACCTTCTTACACTGTTGGTGGGAATGCAAACTAGTACATCGACTATTGAGAACAGTGTGGAGATTCCTTAAAAAACTGGAAATAGAACTGCCTTGTAACCCAGCAGTCCCACTGCTGGGCATACACACCGAGGAAATCAGAATTGAAAGAGACACGTGTACCCCAATGTTCAGAACAGCAGTTTATAATAGCCAGGACATGGAAGCAACCTAGATGTCCATCAGCAGACGAATGGATAAGAAAGCTGTGGTACATATACACAATGGGGTATTCAGTTCACTTCAGTTCAGTCGCTCAGTCATGTCCAACTCTTTGTGACCCCATGAATCGTAGCATGCCAGGCCTCCCTGTCCATCACCAACTCCCAGAGTTCACTCAGACTCACGTCCATCGAGTCAGTGATGCCATACAGTGATCTCATCCTCAGTCGTCCTCAATCCTTCCCAGCATCAGAGTCTTTTCCAATGAGTCACTCTTCACATGAAGTGGCCAAAGTACTGGAGTTTCAGCTTTAGTGTCATTCCTTTTAAAGAAGACTCAGGACTGATCTCCTTCAGAATGGACTGACTGGTTGGATCTCCTTGCAGTCCAAGGGACTCTCAAGAGTCTTCTCCAACACCACAGTTCAAAAGCACCAATTCTTCAGCGCTCAGCCTTCTTCACAGTCCAACTCTCACATCCATACATGACCACAAGAAAAACCATAGCCTTGAATAGACGAAACTTAGTCGGCAAAGAAATGTCTCTGCTTTTGAATATACTATTTAGGTTGGTCATAACTTTTCTTCCAAGGAGTAAGCGTCTCTTAATTTCATGGATGCAGTCACTATCTGCAGTGATTTTGGAGCCCCCCAAAATAAAGTCTGACACTGTTTCCACTGTTTCTCCATCTATTTCCCATGAAGTAATAGGACCAGATGCCATGATCTTCGTTTTCTGAATGTTGAGCTTTAAGCCAACTTTTTTGCTTTCCTCTTTCACTTTCATCAAGAGGCTTTTTAATTTCTCTTCATTTTGTGCCGTAAGAGTGGTGTCATCTGTATATATGAGGTTATTGATATTTCTCCTGGCAATCTTGATTCTAGCTTGTGTTTCTTCCAGTCCAGCATTTCTCATGATGTACTCTGCATAGAAGTTAAATAAGCAGGGTGACAATATACAGCCTTTTCCTATTTGGAACCAGTATGTTGTTCTATGTCCAGTTCTAACTGTTGTTTCCTGACCTGCATACAGCTTTCTCAAGAGGCAGGTCAGGTGGTCTGGTATTTCCATCTCTTTCAGCATTTTCCACAGTTTATTGTGATCTACACAGTCAAAGGCTTTGGCATGGTCAATAAAGCAGAAATAGATGTTTTACTGGAACTCTCCTGCTTTTTCCATGATCCAGCAGATGTTGGCAATTTGATTTCTGGTTCCATTGTCTTTTCTAAAATTAGCTTGAACATCATGGAGTTCACGGTTCACGTATTGCTAAAGCCTGGCTTGGAGAATTTTGAGCATTACTTCACTAGCATGTGAGATGAGTGCAATTATGTGGTAGTTTGAGCATTCTTTGGCATTGCCTTTCTTTGGAACTGGAATGAAAACTGACCTTTTCCAGTCCTGTGGCCACTGCTGAGTTTTGCAAATTTGCTGGCATATTGAGTGTAGCACTTTCACAGCATCATCTTTCAGGATTTGAGACAGCTCAACTGGAATTCCATCACCTCCACTAGCTTTGTTTGTAGTGATGCTTTCTAAGGCCCACTTGACTTCACCTTCCAGGATGTCTGGCTCTAGATGAATGAGCACATTGTCATGATTATCTGGGTCGTGAAGATCTTTTTTGTACAGTTCTTCTGTGTATTCTTACCACCTCTTCTTAATATCTTCTGCTTCTGTTAGGTCCATACCATTTCTGTCCTTTAACGAGCCCATCTTTGCATGAAATGTTCCCTGGGTATCTCTAATTTTCTTGAAGAGATTTCTTGTTTTTCGCATTCTGTTTTTTTCTTCTATTTCTTTGCATTGATCACTGAAGAAGGCTCTCTTATCTCTTTTTGCTAATGCTCAGCCATTAAAAAGAATACATCTGAATCAGGTCTAATGAGGTGGATGAAACTGGAGCCTATTATACAGAGTGAAGGAAGCCAGAAAGAAAAACACCAATACAGTATACTAACACACATGTATGGAATTTAGAAAGATGGTAACGATAACTCTGTATGCGAGATAGCAAAAGAGACACAGATGTATAGAACAGTCTTTTGGACTGTGTGGGAGAGGGCAAGGGTGGGATGATTTGGGAGAATGGCATTGAAACATGTATAATCATATATGAAATGAATAGCCAGTCCAGTTTCGATGCATGATACTGGATGCTTGGGGCTGGTGCCCTGGGATGACCAAGAGAGATGTTATAGGGAGGGAGGTTCAGGATGGGGAACACATGTATACCTGTGGCAGATTCATGTTGATGTATGGCAAAACCAATACAATATTGTAAAGTAATCTCTAATTAAAATAAACAAATTTATATTTAAAAAGTTAAGTGAATACTTAGAATCACCAAAAAAAAAAAAGCTAAACCATTAAAGAAAGAGTTGATTGAAAACTCTACTATATTAAAAGTATGGACTTTTGTCCATCTACAGAAATGGTTCCAGATTGGAAGTGATTTAGCCCACATGGGACATTATCTGAAGTACCTGGTTGTCATAACTGGGGAAAAGGTGGGCCACTGGAATCTATTAGGTAGAGTTCAGGGATGCTGCCAAACATCTTACAATGCAAAGGGAGCTCCAACAGCAAACGAATATCTGGTCCAAAATGTATATAGTACTGAAGATGAGAAACTGATAAAGATACTATTAGAAAAACTTGTGCTGAGATAAGGCACTTGCAGCACATATATCCAAAAAGCAAGCAAACAAAAACACAGGAACCAAAGTTACAGAGTATTCCTATAAATCAATTAGAAAAAATATAAACAGACAAGGAGAAAAATGACAAACAACATGAACAGCATCTCATTTGTATGGTCAAAAGACTTATTCACGTTATTGAGGAAAGGCAAAATAAGAGCAAAATGAGATATTATTTATACTCTCCAAACCGGAAAAATATCAACAAATAAGCAATATAAAAGCATCGTGTCAAATGTGTTAATTAAAAGGAACACTTTATATGCTGCTTATATCAGAACTGAAATACAAAGAAAACACGGAATGGTAAAAAGGGAAGACAACCTCTGAGATTTTTGAGACAATACCAACAAGATGGGCATGGATGTAACTGGAGTCACAAAGGAAAGGACGCCACCCAATTCAAGAAAGAATTTTTTCAGGAATCACAGAAGCACATCTATGTGCTCCATTCTAATTACAAACCTCTTAATTCCCTATTTAGTAAACAGTATCTTAAATTCTGTAACCATTTCCCTGCTTTTTCCAAAAAAGGAAAATGGTTATATCATCCATGATCCTCTTGAGTTAATTTCTGAATGAAGAGTCAGAGTTCGTGGAGTTCTGTTATTTTGCATATGGATGCCCCGTTGTTCTAGCACTAGCTATTGAAAAAATGAGTTTTCTTTAATGAACTGTTTCTGAACCTTTGTCAAAAATAAAATAGCTATATTTGTGTGGATTTATTTCTTCAGTCTCTGTTCCATTTGGTTTATATGTCTATCCCTTCACCAGTCCTGAGGTGATTATTATGGTTTTATAAAGTGAAAGTGAAGTCGCTGCCGTGTCCGATTCTGCGATCCCATGGACTGTAGCCTACCCGGCTCCTCCCTCCATGGGATTCTCCAGGCAAGAGTACTGGAGTGGGTTGCCCTTCCTTTCTCCAGGAATATGGTTTTATAGTTAAGTCTTAAAACCATGGACAGTGAAGCCTGGAGTGCTACAGTCCATGGGGTCGCAAAGAGCTGGACATGACTGAGAGGTACTGAATAGTGTTAATTTCTCCAACTTTACTCTTCTTTATCAAATTTGCTTTGACCATTATAGCTCATTTGCCTTCCATATAAATTTCAGCATATGCTTCTCTATATCTGCTAAAATCCTGCTGATATTTTGACTGGAGTAACAGATCTATTTATTAATTTGGGGGATAATTGCCATCTTTACTAAGCTGAATCTTCCAATCCATCAACACAATAATCCTCTCCACTCACACAGATGTAATTTTTTTCTACAGGATTTGTGGTTTTACAGCATCCAAATTTTCCACACTTTTTAAGATTTGTATCAAAGTGCTTAATTTTTCTGAACTACCGATCGCTGTACTGACAATGTTTCTTCCATTCCATACTTTCATGTTTTCTTTCAGTAGTCCTTCCAATGAGGGTCTATGAATGTAAACTCTTATTTTTTTTCATGTCTAAAAATGCCTTTATTTCACCTGTACTTTATGTAATAATTAAAATGCTTCTAGAAGTCTAAGGTGAACTTATTTTTCATTAAGAATCTTGAGAATACTTTGCATGTAATGTTATTAGTAAGGAATCCGTTGAATATAGGTGGCATTCCTTTTTCTTCTGAAAGATTTTAAGATGCTTTTATCTCTGATGTCCTACGTACTGACCATAACATAACCAATTATGAATTTAAATTATCTTGCTTCATACTTTGGATTCGTTTTCATTTCTGGAACTCATGCTTTTATGCATTTCAGAAAATTTTCAGCAATTACCTATTCAAAGAATTTTTTCCTCCACTATTCATTCATTTCCCCCACTGAAACTGCTGCTGCTAATCACTTCAGTTGTGTCCGACTCTGTGTGACCCCATAAGACGGTAGACCACCAGGCTTTCCCGTCCCTGGGATTCTCCAGGCAAGAACACTGGAGTGGGTTGCCATTTCCTTCTCCAGTGCATGAAAGGGAAAAGTGAAAGTGAAGTCGCTCAGTCGTATCCGACTCTTAGTGACCCCATGGACTGCAGCCTACCAGGCTCCTTCGTCCATGGGATTTTCCAGAACTACTAGTATGCTAATGTGTAAGCCACTTTATGTAGCCCCCTGCCACTTTAATTTTTTTAACCTCGTTGTCTCTCTGTTCCACTGTACAATGGGGAAATTTCTCAGTACTATTTTCCAATTCACTAATTTACTCTTCAATTGTGTCCAGTCTGTAATGGATCTCATCTATTGTACTCTTTAAAGTATGATTTTTCACTTATATATATTAATAATGGATTCTTTTTGATATTCACTTGTTCTTATTTATATCTATGTTTATTTTAAGTATTTCCTGATCCTTTTTATTGACAATATCACCTCCTTCTATATTTTTAGACTTTGTCAGAATCTTCCACCTGGAGTAAGTTCACTTTCTAAGAACTGACTTTGTTAGGGACCTTTATAGCATTAAATCTCATTTAACTTTTCAAATTTTGGTTTGTAGTCTTAAATTTACTTGTTTCTCTTTTCTTCTACTGCCCTGTCTGTCTCCTTTCTTCTCTGCGAATATTAATTTTCCTCTTGTTTGGTTTAGGGGTTTAACTCCATTCTGCCCTCCTGGTTCTCAATCTAGAGCTAGGATTTAAAATAACTTGGCATTTGTTTGGCATTATTTCTCTGTGGCAATATTAGGGATGCGGTACATCAAGTACTGTTTGAAAGGATAACACCTACGTTCTTCCTTTGTTGGCACATGAAATAGCACCCCAGGAGTACTGTGAAACTGTTGGGGTGGGTGAGAGCAGAGTGGGAGGGTGCTTTCAATTATCTTTCATGAGTAAGAATAAACCCAGTCCCTGGATGTAAGTACTGTTAAACAGACTAGTCCCCTGTCTTAAATGCTCCACTTTTAGTCTCGTTCATCCTATAGGTGTTAATACCTGAAAAGTATCATTTCCTAACTCAGAGCCTGGCAATATTACAATAATTCTATCTCTTTTTATCCATGGGAATTTTCGTCTTACAAGTGTCATTTTGGTTTCTTTCTTTCTTCTTTTTTTTTAAACAATGCATTCATTATTGGTATGCTTTGGGGACAGAGAGTGATCCCTTCATGTGCCAGCATTTAATTCATAACCGATTTTCATGCCTAGATGTATAACTAAAGGAATTAGATAATATTAACTGAGGCACATTTCCTGAGTTGTTTTATAGATATGAAAACCTCCACCAAATGGAAGATGTTAACTACTTGATGACTATAAGCGTATACCCCCAGGATTCCTGGTGCCTTAGGATTTATAATGTTTACGCCTGTGACATAGCCCTGTTACCTCACCATCAACCAATCAGAGAACTATGTACAAGTTGATCACATATCCTATGACCACCCCCGAGGTCATCCAGACTTTGAAAATGCTTTCCTGAAACCCATCAAGGAGTCCAAGCTTTTTAATCACTTGCTGTCCCAGACTATTTTATGGCACATTACAATAAACCTCAGATATGCAGATGGCACCACCCTTATGGCAGAAAATGAAGAAGAACTAAAGAGCCTCTTGATGAAAGTGAAAGAAGTGAAAAAGTTGGCTTAAAGCTCAACATTCAAAAAACGAAGATCATGGCATCTGGTCCCATCACTTCATGGCAAATAGATGAGGAAACAGTGGAAACAGTGTCTGACTTTATTTTCGGGGGGCTCCAAAATTCACTGCAGATGGCAACTGCAGCCATGAAATTAAGAGACATTTACTCCTTGGAAGAAAAGTTACGACCAACCTAGACAACATATTAAAAAGCAGAGACATTACTTTGTCAACAAAGGTCCATCTAGTCAAGGCTATGGTTTTTCCAGTAGTCATGTATGGATGTGAAAGTTGGACTGTGAAGGCTGAGTGCCGGAGAATTGATGTTTTTGAACTGTGGTGTTGGAGAAGACTCTTGAGAGTCCCTTGGACTGCAAGGAGATCCAACCAGTTCATCCTAAAGGAGATCAGTCCTGGGTGTTCATTGGAAGGACTGATGTTGAAGCTGAGACTCCAATACTTTGTCCACCTCATGTGAAGAGCTGACTCATTTGAAAAGACCCTGATGCTGGGAAAGATTGAAGGCAGGAGGAGAAGGGGACAACAGAGGATGAGATGGTTGGATGGCATCACCGACTCGATGGACATGGGTTTGAGTGGACTCCGGGAGTTGGTAATGGACAGGGAAGCCTGGTGTGCTGTGGTTCATGGGGTTGCAAAGAGTTGGACATGACTGAGTGACTGAACTGAACTGAACAATAAACACTACACTTTCCTTTACCACAATCTGATGTTGGTAGATTGACTTTACTGTGGGCAGGCAAGTGGACCCAAGTTTGGTTCAGTAACAGATGTGTCCATGACACACAGATATCTTCAAAGAGTTTGACTTCTAGTAATTTTGAGAAATAAAATGCAACTCTGGAATAATTTACAGGGCATGTAACATTCAGATTTCCCAGTGAAATATTCACAGTAGACAGGGACAATTATCTTTCCCTAAACTTCACTCAAGCAAACAGAGATGCATATTTAAAAGTCTGTATATTACTTTTATATACATTTGATTGTTGATTAAAAGTGGAATAGCATTGAACATGTATACTGCCCCATGTAAAATAGATGACCAAAGCAAATTCAATGCATGAAGCAGGGCACTCAAAGCCAATGCTCTGGGACAACCCAGAGGGATGGGGTGGGGAGGGAGGTAGGAGGGGATTTCAGGATGGAGGAAACATGTGCACCCGTGGCTGATTCATGTCAATGTATGGCAAAACCCACCACAATATTATAATTATCCTCCAATTAAAATACATAAATTTTTTTAAAGTGAATATTTTGTTGTTGTTACTGTTGACTTAAACATTAGCTAACAAAGGCACCATGATAATCAAAGAATTCCACCTTCTTTCAGAGGAAATCTCTCATGGTTACTTAAATCAAGCAAAAACTGTAAGTCATACATACGGATAAATGGCCTCTTTAATGTTTCCGAAGATCTGCCTCCCAGTCATTATGATGGTCAGCTGGGTTGTCAGTTCTACTAGACAGCCTGCAGGATCACACTAGCAGGAAGAAAAAGGAGAAAAATGAAGTGAATGATGAAAGATGGACTTCTGCAACAAAAGAAATCTCAAACCAGAAGGTGAGAATCTGAAGATATGCATTGGAACAGATATTAAATGATACAAAGGGATATTTAGTTTCAAGTTTTAAGCACGACACAGTGGTGGTGGTAGTAATTTAGTCGCTAAGTCGTGTCCAACTCTTGAGACCCCAAGGACTGTGCCTGCCAGGCTCCTCTGTCCATAGGGATTCTCCAGGCAAGAATACTCAAGTGGGTTGCCATTTCCTTCTCCAGGGGATCTTCCTCACCCAGCAATCAAACCTAGGTTTCCTGCATTGCAGGCAGATTCTTTACCAACAGAGCTACTAAGGGAAGCTAGTAGATTCATCTGTGAAATATGTTAAAAACAAAAAAAACCCACACAAAACACTTTTCTGGGCCTTATTCTTAGAAAATTCTGAATCTATCTGTGTTAGGGCTGGAAGTTGTTATTTTCTTCATGTGATCTGGTTGCGAGCCAGATTTGGAAATGACTGAGCTGGTCTAATTCTACACTCATGTGGGGAGCCCTTTCTGCTGTACCTCTAGGAAGTTATCATTCATCCTTTGCTGGAAGACTTCAGGAATATAGAACTTACTTATTCCAGTTCATAGCTCATATTTTATATCAAACAATAGGTACAATATAACTTTCTTTCCCTAAATAAACTGGAGAGTCTATCAGATAGCAGGATTCTAAGACCAATATGCTCCAAGGACAGAGTCAGTATCTTAGACTTTTCTTGAAACTTGATAAAATTTGAGTAACTGTGGGGCACACCAAAAGGTACTGGATTAACAATGAGTTACTGAAGCCATAAATATCACCCCTCTAGAGAATTCTTACCTCTTCACTTCTCCACACACCAAATAAATATGTGTATTTTCCAGGATATCCCACAAACTTCCCTTTAAAGAAAGCTACATAGAAGCAGGATGAATAATAATTTACAAACTGAAATAGGAACATTTTCAAGGTAAGGCTGCTCTCATACTCCTGGTGAGTCCGAGGAATTTCTGAGAAAAAAACAAACAACAAACAACAACAACAACAACAAGGTTTAATAACACACCTTCCTGTTTCTTCGTAAAGTGTTTTACTCCCTGGGACAGGTGGATAGCTAATCATATTACTCAGTCTATTGAAATGCTCCCCACTCAGTTCATAACTGACCAATACTAACTAGCTATGGATGTGTACAAGCTTTCTAGGACCAGCGTGGCATTAATCTCAACACAGAGAAGCCTAGGAAGCCATCATTTGTATGTTTAGAGGAGTGAAATACTTGCCTAGGGCCACACAGTTAGAATATAGAATTCAAATCCTTATCAAACTGAAGCGCCTCCTGCTCATCTCCATTATTCCCAGGATATCTGTGTGTGTGTGTGTCTGTGTGTCTGTGTGTGTGTGTGTGTGAGTCGCTCAGTCATGTCCAACTCTGCAACCCCATGGACTGTAGCCCACCAGGCTCCTTTGTCCAAGGGATTCTCCAGGCAAGAGTACTGGAGTGGGGTGCCATTTTCGTCTCCATACCACTACATGATATCCTGTAGATATTTCAAATCTCTCTTGTCTGTTTCCAATCCAGTTTAAACAAAGTAAATCATATAAAGAACAGAGGGTGATTTCCACATTGAACTGTCCTTCCCTCTCATGAATTAAATGGGTTTATCAATTTTTAAAACAATGTCATGCAAACAGTGGCGGCAATAGTACACATTTCCCCTCTCCTTCATTTGAAGTGGATGATCATGATCTATCGCTTAATGAACTCCAAAGATAAGAAAATGTTAAGAGTCTCTTCACACCACTGGCGAACGGCATGAGCCGTGAAAGAGTAAGGGACCACGTCTTTCTGAGATGATATCTTCCAAGGGTACGAGCCAATCCAGCCAAAACCATGACATGTTCAGCACCATGGAAATGGTAACACATATTCTGAAGACACAGATAATTCCTCAACTTTACTAAAATTTAGTTGCATTCCTACAAAATCTCTAATGTGAGAGTACAGGTGATTTTTCTCAGTGATGAAAGCTAAGGTATTTTTAGGTGCTTGGGTTTTAGGTGCACACACACACACAGACACACATATATGTTTACACATACATACACACACACACACACACACACTGTTGTGAACTCCAAATTTGAAAAGAATATTTAATGGAAGTAACTTCCCAGTGTTTACCCTGCTGCTGCTGCTGCTGCTAAGTCGCTTCAGTTGTGTCCAATTCTGTGCGACTTCATAGACGACAGCCCACCAGGCTCCTCTGTCCCTGGGATTCTCCAGGCAAGAATACTGGGGTGGGTTGCCATTTCCTTCTCCAATGCATGCTAAAGTGGCTTCAGTCATGTCTGACTTTGTGGGACCCCATGGACAGCAGCCCACCAAACTCCTCTGTCCATGGGGTTCTCCAGGCAAGAATACGGGAGTAGGTTGCTGTTTCCTTCTCCAGTGTTTACCCTAGCGCTGAGTACTGTGCTGCCTTTTCGGTTACCATTGGTCTAATGCAGTGCATAGATCTGGAGAAGAGGCAGAAGCTCTTGGAGGCTGCAGTCACAGAAGCAGCTGAGGCAGGAGCTAAGTCTCTGATCTCATCTCCAGCTTGCCTGGGTGGGGGGTTGGGGGAGCAAGGGCAGGAAAAAACTGTGCTGCTTCCCCAACTGAACCTCCCGTTCTACCTGGGACCTCTTCACCTTCCCTCATGGCTTTAGAAGAAATTTTCACAAGAACATAATCCAGGTCTTAAGACGTGCCAACTGAAAAGGAAAGCACTAACTTTAGATTTATTCAGGAGGACCTAACTGATCTGCTTTTCTGACACAGGCTTTCAAAATTTAACACCTTCCAAAAACCATATACAAGAAATAAAAATTATCTGTGTCTTGAGAAATGTGTGAGGATCTTATTTAGGCTTCAGTTAATCCCATCAAGGAAGGATTAAGGCAAGAATATGCAAAGAAGATCTACAGCAGCCTAATTCCTTTTAGTTCTTCTTCCTGCTTCCATTATAATAGGCCTTAAACGTAGCTGTTAGGGAATTCTGAAGTACCAGGCTATGCGTCTATCTCTAGAGCAAAACGGTCTTGAAATGTGCTTTGAAAAGTGAACTCCCTGGGGGCTGATCCAGAATGAAAGTGTAACATTGGTAGGAATTCTTTTTCAGAGTCATATTAATGATTTGGCCACCTTACCCATTTTTGTAATCCAGGCAGATATCTTTTCATAAAAGAAATTCAAGATCAAGATGACAATAAAGTTCAAGCACGATCCAGTGAGAGATGTGGTTATCTGGGGAGTGAGGAAACTTTTGACATGCTTTAAGGATGCTTCACTTTCCATGAAGCTAGCAAATGTAGCAAAGACTGACAGGCGGTATACAATCACAGCTACCATACACACGACAACCAGAGACATCTGGGGAAGGGAAACAAAAAGTGGTCACTCTGGTGTCTGTATCTGTGCGACGCATACATAGCTGAAACATACTCTTCTCTTCAGCTCCTCTATTAAGTCTAGCAGGTCTGACGTGGAGAGCAAGCCAAGCCAGTTCCTCTCACTATTGTTGTTTAGTTGCTCAGTCATGTTCAACTCTTGCGATCTCATAGATCGTAGCCCACCAGGCTCCTCTGTCCATGGGATTTCCCAGGCAAGAATACTGGGTTGCCATTTCCTTCTCCAGGGGATCTTCCTGACCCAGGAATCAAACCCACATCTCCTGTTTGGCAGGCGGATTCTTTACCGCTGAGCCACCAAGGAAGCCCCCTCTCACTGTAGATGGTATAAATGACAGGAAATGAAAACTAGGAAAGTAAAAAGGTTAGAGATAAGGCATATGGTAGCAGCTGAGTAAGGAGAAAATAGAAAAGTACTCATTGCTCATCCTCTAAGTCCACCCTCTTGAACAGGTTGGAAAATTAGCTCGCGAGCCAGCATCTGACTGTGGCCTTACCTGTTCCTGGGTAGCCCTCTAAGATTTTTCCTTTTTTTGCATTTTTAAAAGATTATAAAGAAGAAGACAATTATGTGTAAGAGACTATTTGTTGCCCACAAAACCTATAATATATACTTTACAGCAAATGTTTGGTAACCTCTGCTTTAGTTAAATATGTATTGTGAAGATTAATACTTTCTCAAGAAAAATATGTTTAAAAATTCAATTTTATTTCCCCTTACAATATTGCCGTTAGCAGTCTGATAGCCTAGTAGTTTAGGTATTTATATAGATCCAGTATAAATTTTATACCTTCCCATACTGCAAAATCACAAAGATCTTTATAACAATGATTAGAGAATTTTATTGAGAAAGTTGAGAAACGGAATAAAGTTAAATGAGTACTAGAAATAAATGACAGTGATCTTACCACATTCTAGAATATTTTTCATTTAGTGTCCCCAATTGATTATAACACCTTTTAATTCTATCATCTCTCCTAAAATGATTGCTATATCATCTAGGAAAATATACATTTAAATAGAAAAACCAATGCCTTTAAATAAAAAAGGTTAAAGATTAAAAAAATTATGGGACAACATGGAGTAGTGAGGTTAATCAATAGTCTACAATTGCCAATTATTTATACTTCAACAGGCTAACATCTCAGAGGGTAACTTTGTTTCCTAAAATTAAAGGTCAGCTGTAAAAGGGCATAGATTTGGAAAGGGAAGGCAGGAAATAGATTATGAGGATGGAGGAAGTTATTAGGTAAAAGGCATGGAGAAAATCTGACTCCCTAACAATGGGGTATACTAATTAAATTCTTTAAGTAGAAGATGTAACACTTTCTTCCATTATTTTGGCAAGAGAATGAACCTTAATGGTATTGTATAGATACTCTAGATGGGTATAAAGACAAATAAATATTTTTTTAAAAAACTAACCAAATAGACTGTAATCAAATTGTTTATTATACTATTTTGATTTCAAGTTACCACCAAATTAACAAAGAGCTCGGGGAGGAGGAATAGGCTTTAATATAAAGCACCTTTCTCTCCCCACAACTCTTTTTCCAAGTTTTAATTATGACACATCCATGTAAATTACAGTTTATTTTATGTAAGTGCTCCATTGAGGATAAAAACAAAATACCGTGGAGGGGGAGGGAAGAGAGGGACGCAGGCCATTGCAGATGAAACTGCTGAAATAACCCCAATATGATCTGAAATCAAACAGATGACAACAGTTTTAAAGAATGCTCACCCATAACGTCACTGTGACTCCTGATAAAATGTACCATGGAAGACGGCTGTATAGAGGCAAGTAAGGTTCCATCTCCTGTAATTTTGAAGAAATCAAAGCAAAATTAAAAATCTACCCTCAAAGTCAGGATTCCAAGCAGTAGTCAAATCACAAAGCCCAGTTCAAGTAACTCTGAATCAGTGGGTTCACCGTAGCTCATGGAAAGCTATATTCTAGTAGTGGTTCCTTACATTAGGTAGAAAGCTTTAAGGCTCCTAGATGGAATATTCTACAAATGATAAGACATATTACTTCCTGAGTGTTGAATTCTAGTGGTGTTCAGGGCAACATAGACAGGAAAAACAAACCCACAACCTGAAGGCTGCTGCTCAAGTGGATCTGCTTTAATGACGTTAAAGTTTTCTAATTGAGTTAAACTGAATTGGGCACACTGCCCAAGAGCTCTGCTGAACTTCAGGGTGTGTGTGCATACATCTGATGATGTACATGTGTGTCTCCAGTGTCTGTGTGCTTGCATGTGTGTGCATATTTGTGTGTACACTTGTGTGGGTTTTCACGCATGCATGTGCGAGTCCCTAACAGATGCAAATGTGAGAGGTTAGGTTGTGCTTAACGACGGAAGGAGTACTGCAATGAAGTTAAAAACAAAAACCTCATTTCAAAACCATTAAAGCCAAGTGAAGTAGATGATTCACGGTGAACTAATACATATGTTTTTTTAACTGGTTTCAAATGTAAACATTCAATACATCTTGGTTTTAGGTCAATAGTTTTTGGCAAAGCCAGCTGAACTGCTTTTATATTCTTTTTCTATCCCATGAAGTATGAACAGATATACATCAAGTCATTACTAGGATAATATTTTTTTAATATATTTCAATTAATTTCAAATTATTAATATTATTTTCTGAGGTGATTTTTCTCTTCATTCATTTACTGAATTTTTTGTATTGTTTCAATGCAATTTAATAAATCTTTAGTGAATGCCTGAACTGTGAGGATTTTGAGCGTTATACATAAGAATAGTGTCCTGAACAGAGTAGGGAATTGTACTGAAGAGATTTTAGAAGCTTTCTAGTCTCCCTTTACTATCACCAGGTAACGTGGTGATTATAGACTATGGCAAGGTAAGAACTCTAAGAGTTCTTAGAGTTACAAAGTATCTTTCTTTTCACATGAAACAAAAATGAGATAACAAGAAGTCAAAAAACTCAGTTAACAATATAAAGCTAGTTTGCCAGTTATTCCTAAATCTACACTTTCCTTTCTAGACGCCAGTGCAATTATCTTCCCATTACAATTAGTATGGACTAGATGGATAAACTTTGGTCTAATAAAGCAATCAATCATAAGCTCATTATCTTAATACAACACCATTTTAATTTTTACACATTAACTTAGTATCATTTCCATATATGCATGTGTTTCATATATATATATATTCCACACTATTTTCCATTCATTTTATTCCACTTAGCATTAAAACTAGGTATTTTATGTAGGATGGCTTGGATCTGCTTCAAAATAATTGCAGGTGGCAATAGCGGTAAAGAACCTGCCTGCCAATGCGGGAGACACAGGAGATGCAGTTTCAATCCCTGAGTCAGGAAGATCCCCTGGCGGAGGCCATGGCAACCCACTCCAGTATTCTTGCCTGGAAAATCTCATGGACAGAGGAGCCTGGCGGGCTACAGCCCACAGGATCACACAGAGTTAGACATGACTAAAGTGACTTAGTGCATACGCACGCATGCTTAATCTAGTGGTGGGGGGCTGGGGGGTGTGTAAAAGAAAAAAGATTGCCCATGGATTAATAATCATTGAAGCTGGGTGATGACTCCATTCCTGGGACTAATTACTCTTTGCCACCTACTTTTTCATGTGTTCAAAATGCATATTAGAATCAAGTAAGAATCAAGTAAATAAGTTTATGTGATTTATATGTTGGAGAATATTCATATTTAATGGCAGATTAAAATGCACATCATTATTTGAGAGGCCACCCACAGGCAGTGTGTCCAATGACATACACTACCGACTTCAGTGTCCTAATATACCTGAGTCACTGCATTCAGTTTCCTTTTTGTACACATAGCTTCAAATTCAGGTCTCAGCTGGAGCTGCTGCTGCTCCTCTTCAAAGTCTACCAGGTCCCACTCATATTCCAGTCTGGCTTGTCGTCGCTTCCAAAACTCCAAAAACAATGTGACTTTGGGCAAAGAAATATATAAAAACAAATATAATAAGGAGATGGCACAATAAATGAATAAGAAGTGAGTAACTGGGTTTTCTTTCCTTTAGAAAAATCATTTTGGTTGTCTGATGGTTATTCTGTTACTATTATGTTTGATGATAAAATTATAATACTATGAATTTTAGTATAATACTACAAAATAGTATTGAAATAACTCTCTATATAAATACAAACTAGTTTCTTAGATAAACATAGAAAAAATTTGTTAGGCACACTATTCTCTCTTTCTTCATTCAGATAACTTGAAATTTGAATGTGACATTTACTATCACCTTGATTTTGTTTACATGTGTTTTACTGAAATTATTCAAGCAACAGTACCACTCTCTCAGGCTTAGGAAAATTTAAGGAAAATATAAGAGCCATTTCACAGCACAATATCTTTCGTTCTGCCTCTGTGCTTCTCTCCCTGTCTACATCTGTTGGTCTGTCTCTCTCTGTACATGAAAGTGAAGTTGCTCAGTCGTGTCTGACTCTTTGTGACGCCATGGACTGTAGCTCACCAGGCTCCTCTGTCCATGGAATTTTCCAGGCAAGTGTACTGGAGTGGATTGCCATTTCCTTCTCCAGGGGATCTTCCTGACCCAGGGATTGAACCCGGGTCTCCTGCATTGCAGGCAGACACTTTACCGTCTGAGCCACCAGGGAAGCACCCAGTGCATACTGTATATATTATATCTCTTAGAGATATAACTAGAGATACCAAAGGAACATTTCATGCAAAGATGGGCTCGATAAAGGACAGAAAGAGTCTGGACCTAACAGAAGCAGAAGATATTCAGAAGAGGTGGTAAGAATACACAGAAGAACTGTACAAAAAAACATCTTCACAACCCAGATAATCACAATGGTGTGATCACTCATCTAGAGCCAGACATCTTGGAATGTGAAGTCAAGTGGGTCTTAGAAAGCGTCACTACAAACAAAGTTAGTGGAGGTGATGGCATTCCAGTTGAGCTATTTCAAATCCTGAAAGATGATGCTGAACTCAATATGTCAGCAAATTCGGAAAACTCAGCAGGGGCCACTGGACTGGGAAAGGTCAGTTTTCATTCCAACTCCAAAGAAAGACAGTGCCAAAGAATGCTCAAACTACTGCACAATTGCACTCGTCTCACACGCTAATGAGTAATGTTCAGAATTCTCCAAGCCAGGCTTCAGCAATACGAAAACCGTGAACTCCCTGATGTTCAAGCTGGTTTTAGAAAAGGCAGAGGAACCAAAGGTCAAATTGCCAACATCTGCTGGATCATGGAAAAAGCAAGAGAGTTCCAGAAAAACATCTATTTCTGCTTTATTGACTATGCCAAAGCCTTTGATTCTGTGGATCACAATAAACTGTGGAAAATTCTGAAAGAGATGGGAATACCAGACCACCTGACCTGCCTCTTAAGAAATCTGTATGCAGGTCAGGAAGCAACAATTAGAACTGGACACAGAACAACAGACTGGTTCCAAAGAGGAAAAGGAGCACATCAAGGCTGTATATTGTCACCCTGCTTAATTAACTTCTATGCAGAGTACATCATGAGAAATGCTGGACTGGAAGAAACACAAACTGGAATCAAGATTGCCAGGAGGAATATCAATAACCTCAGATATGCAGATGACACCACCCTTATGGCAGAAAGTGAAGAGGAACTAAAAAGCCTCTGGATGAAAAGTGAAAGAGGAGAGCTCAACATTCAGAAAACGAAGATCATGGCATCCGGTCCTATCACTTCATGGGAAATAGATGGGGAAACAGTGGAAACAGTGTCAGACTTTATTTTTGGGGGGCTCCAAAATCACTGCAGTTGTTGACTGCAGCCATGAAATTAAGAGACGCTTACTCCTTGGAAGAAAAGTTATGACCAACCTAGATAGCATATTCTAAAACAGAGACATTACTTTGCCAACTAAGTTTTATCTAGTCAAGGCTATGGTTTTTCAAGTAGTCATGTATAGATGTGAGAGTTGGACTGTGAAGAAGGTTGAGTGCCAAAGAATTGATGCTTTTGAACTGTGGCTTTGGAGAAGACTCTTGAGAGTCCCTTGGACTGCAAGGAGATCCAACCAGTCCATTCTGAAGGAGATCAGCCCTGAGATTTCTTTGGAAGGAATGATGCTAAAGCTGAAACTCCAGTACTTTGGCCACCTCATGTGAAGAGTTGACTCATTGGGAAAGACTCTGATGCTGGGAGGGATTGGGGGCAAGAGGAGAAGGGGACGACAGAGGATGAGATGGCTGGATGGCATCATTGACTCAATGGACGTGAGTCTGAGTGAACTCCAGGAGTTGGTGATGGACAGGGAGGCCTGGCATGCTGCAATTCATGGAGTCGCAAAGAGTCAGACAGAACTAAGTGACTGAACTGAACTGAACTGATAGCGTATATATGCATATACTATATGTACATATACTCTGTATGTATAATATGTATTATTATATAAAGTATAATATACAATATATACAGTTTTTTAAATAAACTATCACTTAAAGAATAATATGTTTACAGAAAAGCACACAAACATGATCAGCACTGTCAGAAACTCTCCCTTAGAACCCTAAGGCATAGATGTAACTGGTTTATATTTTTATATATATATGTATATATATATATATATATATATGAATATATAAAACACATACACACAGCAGTTTCTTTAACCATGTGTGCATCAGTGGACATTTAGGCTCTTTCCACTCCACAGCTTGGTTAATGTATTAATAGAGAGTGTTGCAGTGAATATAGGAATGCTAACATCTCTTTGAAGGCCTGATTTCAATTGTTTTGGGTAAATACCCAGAATTGAGATTGCTGCATAACATGGCAGTCATACTTTTAATTTTTGAGGAACTTCCACACTGTTTTCCAGCTGTACCATTTAGCACTCCATTCATAGTAGACAGGAGTTCATTGTAATTCTCAACATCCTCATTAACATGGCTTTTTTTTTTAATTTTGGTAACAGTCATCCTGATAGGTATGATACCATCTCATTGTGGTTTGATTTGCATTTCCCTGAGAACTAGACATTAAGTTTTGGTTTTTTTTCATGTTATCTGTTGGCCATTTGTATAACTCCTTTGGAGAAATGCCTATGCAAGTTCTTTGTCTATTTTTAAATCAGGTTATTCTTTTTTTTTTCTTTCTTACTGTTGAGCTACAAGAGTTCCTACTATTGAGCTACAAGAGTTCCTCGTATATATTAGAAATTAACCCCCTATCAGAAACATGGTTTGCAAATATTTTCTGCCTTTCCGTGGGTTTCCTCTGCACTCTGTTGATTGTCATCTCTGCTGTTCAGAAGTGTTTTAGTTTGATGTACTCTGGCTTATTTTGTTTCTGTTGCCTGGACTTTGGTGTCATCTACATAAAATTATTTCCAAGTCCAACATAATAAAGATTTCCCTTATGTTTTCTTCTAGGAGTTTTACACTTTCAGGTCTTATGTTTGAGTCTAATCCATTTTGAATTGACTTTTGTGATGGTATAAGATGTGAATGAGGGGCTTTCCAGGTGGTGTTACTGGTAACGAACCTTCCTGCCAACACAGAAGATGTAAGCAACATGGGTTCAATGCCTGGGTAAGGAAGATCCCCTGGAGGAGGGCATGGCAACCTGCTCCAGTATTCTTGCCTGGAGAATCCCATGGACAGAGGAGCCTGGAGGGCTACAGTCCATGGGGTCACAAAGAATCTGACATGACTGAAGCGACTTGGCATGCACGCACACAAAATGCAAATGAAAAATGTTGTCTGTCACATCAGTAAACAAAGGATATTTCTGCCATCAAGCTACTACAACCATTCAGGTGACGAGCCTTGAGCAAACTCAGGATAGGAAAGAACAGAATACTGACTACTATAGAGTTAAGAAGCGAACCGAAGTAATGAATGTGCACGCACAACTCAGTTGTGACTCTTTGTCACTCCATGGACTGTAGCCCACCAGGGTCCTCTGTCCATGGAATTTCCAGGTAAGAATACTGGAGTATGTTGCCCTTTTCTTCTCCAGTGGATCTTCCCAACCCTGGAATCGAACCTACATCTCTTATTTCTTTCTGCATTGGTAGGTGGGTTCTTTACCAGCTGAGTCACCAGACAAGAGAGCTAAGGTGCATGTCAGAGGAATGATTTCCGTGAATCCAGACTCTTGCATCTTCCCACATATAGTAAAGTGCTGCTGCTGCTAAGGCGCTTCAGTAGTGTCCAACTCTGTGCGACCCCATAGACGGCAGCCCACCAGGCTCCCCCATCTCTGGGATTCTCCAGGCAAGAATACTGGAGTGGTTGCCATTTCCTTCTCCAATGCATGAAAGTGAAAAGTGAAAGTGAAGTCGCTCAGCCGTGACTGACTCTTAACGACCCCATGGACTGCAGGCTACCATGCTCCTCTGTCCATGGGATTTTCTAGGCAAGAGTACTAGAAACGATTGCCATTGCCTTCTCCAAGAAAATTGCTAAATTCACTAATTTGATGAATATATATACCTTTGTTTTGGGGATTCCCTGGTTGCTCAGAGGTTAAAGCATCTGCCTCCAAAGCAGGAGACCTGGGTTCGATCCCTGGGTTGGGAAGATCCCCTGGAGAAGGAAATGGCAATCCACTCCAGTATTCTTGCCTGGAGAATCCCATGGACAGAGAAGTCTAGTAGGTTACAGTCCATAGGGTCGCAAAGAGTCGGACACGACTGAGCAACTTCACCTTCACCTTCACCTTCATATCTTTGTTTAATTAACAGTAATCTTTTGATGTATCAACTACCTGGTCTTTCCTACAAAACTCCTTTTCACCCTGGTTCCTCTCTTATCTCTTTGGAGCAGTCCCTCAGATCTATCTGAGAGTCTGCCTCCCAGGCTTGAAGTCCTTAGAAAGTCTGTTAAATGAAAAATAATTCTCAACTTTTCGGCTGTCAATTTTTTTCAGCCGACAAAGATAAGGATCTAATGTCATTCTTTTGCTTGTCAATATCTAGTTTTCCCAGCACCACTGGAAGACTATACTTTCTTCCTTTTGCTTTGTTGGAAATCCTGTGGAAAATTAGTTAACCATATACAAAGGGATTTATTTCTGGACTCCATTCTGTTTCATTGATCTGCATGTCCATCTTTGTGTCAGTACCATACTGTTTTCTAACTAGTTTTCTGCCCAGGGCTAAATGCAGAAGCAGCAGACACAAACACCCATCTTCCAATATTTCCTTGAAAGAGACTGACTTGCAAACTTTAAAAACTGCTGCCTTAGGGTCCACCTTCTAAACAGCCTGCAACCAGGTGCTGACTGAGATCTTCCCATGTGGGACCCTGATGGGTCTTGGCACAGCCCCCAATACTGGGAGCCACTGAGGATGAAGAAGGCAGCTTGGCCAATCACAGGCCACACTTTTAAGGCTAGGAGAGGTAGTTATTTAACCTAATGCACCGAAATCAATATAAAGAGGCAAGCTAAATGAAAAAACAGAGGAATCGGTTCCAAGAAAAAGAACAAGACAAACAAACTTCAGAAAAAGATTTTAATGAAATGAAGACAAGTGATTTACTTGACAAAGAGTTCGAAATAAGGGTCATAAACATGCTTACCCAGGTACAGAGGACAATGCATGAATAAAGTGAAACTGTTAAGAGACAGAAAATTTAAGAAAGTAATAAACAGAAATCAAGAGTATTATCAGAGCATTAAACAGGGCTGACGAACATAAGAATTTTATAGCAAAATTCAACAGAAATGTTTGGCAGCTTACTAGATCAAACTGAGAAAGAATCAGCCAACTCCAAGAAGGGGAAGTAGAATTCATCCAGTCAGAGGAGCAAAAATGAATTAAATAAAAATGGAAAATGACTTTTTAAAAGTGAAGTTAGCTTAAAGGATTTATGGGACAACGTCAGGCAGACAAGTATTTGCATTAGAGGAAGTCCCAGAAAGAGAAAAGAGAGAGAACATATTCAAATAATGGATAAAAACGTCTCTTAACATAGGGGCAAAAAAGCAAATATCAGATTTAGGAAACCCAGTGAGTTCCCAAAAAAAGATGAAAACAAAGAGAAACACACTGAGACACATTATAATTAAAACTTCACAAATTAAAGACAAAGAGAATTTTATAAGCAGGAAGAGAAAACCAAGTTATGTAAAAGGCAACACTTATAAGACCTTTAGCAGACCAGAAGGGAGCAGCACAGAGTTGAAATACTGGGAAAAACAAAACAAAACAAAACAAAACCTGAGGACCCAGAATACTCTACCTAGAAAGTTTTCCAGACAAGTAAAAGTGGAACGTTTATCACAACTAGAGTGGCTTTTGAGGAAATATTAAAGGGACCTCTTTAAACTAAAATGAAAACATATGAAAGTATAAATATCACTGGTAAAGGTAGATATGTAGTTAAATTTAAAATACTCTAATATTATAATGGTGGTGGGTAAACCACTTATGAATCTATTATGAAGGTTAAAAGGCAAAAGTAGTAAAAATAATTCTAACTACAATAAAATTGTGCAACTATAATAATTGGTTATATATAATATATATATAATAATTATTAAAGGATACACTAAGAAGATATAAACTGCAACATCAAAACATAAAACAGGACAGAAAGTAAAATTATAGAGCTTTATATGTATTTCAAATTAATTGGTCTTAGTTTGCAACAGAATGGTATAATTACAAGATGTTTTACCCCTTTGTAATCACAGAGCAAAAACCCATAAAAGACATGAAAAAGATAAAAGAATCTGAGCATAACATTATAGACCATTATCATACCCCCAAAGAAGAAGGCAACAGAGGAAGAAAGGAACAAAGGAATTACAAAACAATTAACAAAACTGTTGCAAAGAACTCAAGACAACCATTCTTCAGTTGTTTGGCATTTGAAGCAAACTGGAAAGGTAAAAAAATTCTATAAGTGGGTGCCTCATGAGCTGACCACAAATCAAAAAATTGCCATTTTGAAGTGTCATCTTCTCTTGTTCTATGCAACAACAATGAACCATTTCTCGATCAGACTGTGACATGTGACAAAAAGTGAATTTTGTACAACTCAGTGACTGGTCAGAGAAGTAGCACCAAAGCACTTCCTGAAGCCAAGCTTACACCAAAAACAAGGTTAAGGGCACTGGTGGTCTGCTGCCCTTCTGATCCAGTACGGCTTTCTGAATCCCAGAGAAATGATTATATCTGAGAATTATGCTCAGCAAATCGATGAGATGCACCAAAAACTATACTTGCAGCCAGTATTGGTCAACAGAAAAAGGCCAGTTCTTCTCCATGACAGTGTCTGACTGAATGTGACACAACTAACCCTTCAAAAGTTGAACAAAGACGACGATGAAGTTTCTCTCATCCACCATATTCACCTGACCTCTCGCCAACCAACTACCACTTCTTCAAGCATCTCAACAACTTTTTGCAGGGAAAATGCTTCCATAACCAGCAGGAGGTAGAAAATGCTTTCCAAGAGTTCATCAAAATCTGAATCATGAACTTTTATACTACAGGCATAAACACTCTTATTTCTTGTTGGCAAAAATGTGTTGGTTGTAATAAAGATGTGTTTGAACCTAGTTATAATGATTTAAAATTCATTTGTCCAAAACTGCAATTACTTTTTCACTAAATTACTTTTACTGTTAAGCTAAAAGGATTTAATAGGCACTTACAGTGCATTCCATCCAACAGTAGCAGGATAAATATTCTTCTAAGTGCACATGGAATGTTCTCCAGAAAAGGTCATATATTGCCATCACAAAACAAGCCAATAAATTTCAAAGGTTTGAAATCATATCAAGTATCTTTCCTGACCACAGTGGCATAAAACTAGAATTATATGAAAAATAAAAACTGGAAAATTCACAAATATATGGAGAATAAAGGGCATGCTACTGAACAAACAATGGGCCTTAGGAAAATGAAAAGACAAACCAGCTAGTAGTATCTTGAGACAAATGAAACTAGACATCAATATACAAACACTTATGGGATACACCAGAGGCAGTTCTAGGAGGGAAGTTCAGAGGAATTAATGTCTTCATTAAGAAACAAGAAAAAGCTAAAATAAACAACCCAACTTTAGACCTTAAGGAACTAGAAAAAGAAGAACTAAGCAAAGGTAGCTGAAGTAAGGAAACAACAAAGATCAGAGTGTAAATAACAAAATAGGGACAAAAGACAACAGAAAAGATCAACAAAAAGATAAATAAAAAACCTTTAGCCACAATTACCAAGACAAAAAGATAAGGTTCAAATAAATAAAATTAGAAATGAAATAGGAGACATGCACCTGATGTAGTTGGTGATGCACCACCGACTTGATGGACGTGAGTTTGAGCACACTCTGGGAGTTGGTGACAGACAGGGAAGCCTGGTGTGACAGACAGGAAGTTCATGGGGTCTCAAAGAGTCAGACAAGACTGAGCGACTGAACTGAACTGATGCATGTGACATGACAGAAATACTGAGGACTACTAACAGACTACTATGAACAATTATATGGCAACAAAGTGGGTATCCTAGAAGAAATGGATAAAGTCCTAGAAACAGACCACCTATTGAAACCAAATCAAGAATAAACAGAAGATATTAAGGATATCAAAAACTTCCCCACAAATGAAAAGTCCAGGCCTCAAAGCTGTAATGGCAAATTCTATAATATAGGTAAAGAAGGAATAAACCTGCTCAAATTCTTCCAGAACGTAGAAGGGGAAAGAAACCTTCCAAACTCATTTTACGAGGCATCATTACCCTTACACCAAAGTCAAACAAAGACAATACAAGTAAAGAAAATTACACTTGATGAATGTAGGTACAAAGAACCTTTAACAAAACAGTAGCAAATCAAATTCAGCAATATATGAAAAGAATCATACACCATGATCAAATGAGAGTTATTCCAGGGATATGAGAATAGTTCAGTTTGGTTCATTTCAGTCGCTCAGTCGTGTCCGACTTTTGCAACCCCATGAATCGCAGCACGCCAGGCCTCCCTATCCATCACCAACTCCCGGAGTTCATTCACATTCACATCCATCTAGTCAGTGATGCCATCCAGCCATCTCATCCTCTGTCGTCCCTTTCTCCTTTCACCCCAATTTCTCCCAGCATCAGAGTCTTTTCCAATGAGTCACCTCTTCGCATGAGGTGGCCAAAGTACTGGAGTTTCAGCTTTAGCATCATTTCTTCCAAAGAAATCCCAGGGCTGATCTCCTTCAGAATGGACTGGTTGAATCTCCTTGCAGGCCAAGGGACTCTCAAGAGTCTTCTCCAACACCACAGTTCAAATACATCAATTCTTCGGCTCTCAGCCTTCTTCACAGTTCAACTTTCACATCCATACATAACTACTGGAAAAACCACACCCTTGACTAGACGGACCTTAGACACCAAAGTAATGTCTCTGTTTTTGAATATGCTATCTAGGTTGGTCATAACTTTTCTTCCAAGGAGTAAGCGTCTCTTAATTTCATGGCTGCAGTCACCATCTGCAGTGATTTTGGAGCCCCCCAAAATAAAGTCTGACAATGTCTCCACTGTTTCCCCATCTATTTCCTATGAAGTGATGGGACTGGATGCCATGATCTTAGTCTTCTGAATGTTGAGCTTTAAGCCAACATTTTCACTCTCCTCTTTCACTTTCATCAAGAGGCTTTTTAGTTCCTCTTCACTTTCTGCCATAAGGGTGGTGTCATCTGAATATCTGAGGTTATTGATATTCCTCCCGGCAATCTTGATTCCAGCTTGTGTTTCTTCCAGTCCAGCATTTCTCATGATGTACTCTGCATACAAGTTGAATAAGCAGTGTGACAATATACAGCCTTGATGTACTCTTTTTCCTATTTGGAACCAGTCTGTTGTTCCATGTCCAGTTCTAACTGTTGCTTCCTGACCTGCATACAGATTTCTTAAGAGGCAGGTCAGGTGGTCTGGTATGCCCATCTCTCAGAATTTTCCACAGTTTATTGTGATCCACAGAGTCAAAGGCTTTGGCATAGTCAATAAAGCAGAAATAGATGTTTTTCTGGAACTCTCTTGCTTTTTCCATGATCCAGCAGATGCTGGCAATTTGAACTCTGGTTCCTCTGCCTTTTCTAAAACCAGTTTAAACATTTGGAAGTTCCCGGTTCACAGATTGCTGAAGCCTGGCTTGGAGAATTCTGAGCATTACTTTACTAGCATATGAGATGAGTGCAATTGTGCAGTAGTTTGAGCATTCTTTGGCATTGCCTTTCTTTGGAGTTGGAATGAAAACTGACCTTTCCCAGTCCTGTGGCCACTGCTGAGTTTTCCAAATTTGCTGGCATATTGAGTGCAGCACTTTCACGCATCATCTTTCAGGATTTGAAACAGCTCCACTGGAATTCCATCACCTCCACTAGCTTTGTTCGTAGTGATGCTTTCTAAGGCCCACTTGACTTCACATTACAGGGTATCTAGCTCTAGATGAGTGATCACACCATTGTGATTATCTGGGTCATGAATTTTTTTTTGTACAGTTCTTTCATGTATTCTTGCCACTTCTTCTTAATATCTTCTGCTTCTGTTAGGTCTTTACCTTTTCTGTCCTTTATCGAGCCCATCTTGACATGAAATGTTCCCTTGATATCTCTAATTTTCTTGAAGAGATCTCTAGTCTTCCCCATTCTGTTCTTTTCCTCTATTTCTTTGCATTGATCATTGAAGAAGGCTTTATTATCTCTTCTTGCTATTCTTTGGAACTCTGCATTCAGATGCTTATATCTTTCCTTTTCTCCTTTGCTGTTCACTTCTCTTCTTTTCACAGCTATTTGTAAGGCTTCCCCAGACAGCCATTTTGCTTTTTTGCATTTCTTTTCCATGGGGATGGTCTTGAGAGGTTAAAGGTTAGTTCAATATCCATAAATCAATCAACATGGTATATCAACAAATTAAATGATTGAAAAGAAAACCCATCCAAACAAATGCAAAAACAGCATTGAACAAAATTCAACATCCATTATGATAAAAAACTCTCCAAAATATGGGTTAAATACAATGTATTTCAATATAAGGCAATACATGACAGGTCCACAATTACCATCATATTCAATGGTGAAAAGCTGAAAACTTTTCCTTTATCATCAAAGATAAGACAAAAATTCCCATTCATGCCACTTCTATTCAACTGAGCACTGGAAGTCTAGCCAGAACAATTATTCATGGAGAGAGAAAAAAAAAAAAGACACTTAAATTAGAATGAAAAAAGGAAAGAAGTAAAATTGTCTCTACTTTCATATAACATTAAGTTACAAAAAAATCCTAGAGTCTCCATCAAAAAACTGTTAGAATAAAGAAATTTAGCCAAGTTCCATGATAAAAATAAATATATTAAAAACAGTTGTGTTTCTATACACTATTATCAGAAAGAGGAATTAAGAAAACAATCTCATTTATAATAACATGAAAAAGAACAAAATACCCAGGGAAAAATGTAACCCAGGAAGTGAAAGATATATACACTATATAAGACACTGATGAGAGAAATTGAAGATAGAAACAAATGGAAAGATAGTCCATGCTCATCGATTGGTGGAATTAATATAAAAATGTCCATACTGCCCAAGTGATCTCCAGATTTAATGCAATTCTTACCAAAATTCCAATGCTATTTTTCACAGAAATAGAGAAAACAATGCTAAAATTTGTATGGGGCCACAAAAGACTTCAAATGGACAAAGCAATCTTGAGAAAGAAGAACAAAGCACTATGCATCATATTCCTGATCTCAATGTTACAAAGCTATAGTGATCAAAATAGTATGGTACAACTGGCATGTTAAAAAAAGAAACACACAGACCTAGAGAACACAATCAAAAGCTCAAAAATAATCCCATGTTTTATGGCCAGTTAATA
>SJYC01019869.1:0-30668 GCA_006408675.1 Madoqua kirkii
CTTTTTAGTTCCTCTTCACTTTCTGCCATAAGGGTGGTGTCATCTGAATATCTGAGGTTATTGATATTCCTCCCGGCAATCTTGATTCCAGCTTGTGTTTCTTCCAGTCCAGCATTTCTCATGATGTACTCTGCATACAAGTTGAATAAGCAGTGTGACAATATACAGCCTTGATGTACTCTTTTTCCTATTTGGAACCAGTCTGTTGTTCCATGTCCAGTTCTAACTGTTGCTTCCTGACCTGCATACAGATTTCTTAAGAGGCAGGTCAGGTGGTCTGGTATGCCCATCTCTCAGAATTTTCCACAGTTTATTGTGATCCACAGAGTCAAAGGCTTTGGCATAGTCAATAAAGCAGAAATAGATGTTTTTCTGGAACTCTCTTGCTTTTTCCATGATCCAGCAGATGCTGGCAATTTGAACTCTGGTTCCTCTGCCTTTTCTAAAACCAGTTTAAACATTTGGAAGTTCCCGGTTCACAGATTGCTGAAGCCTGGCTTGGAGAATTCTGAGCATTACTTTACTAGCATATGAGATGAGTGCAATTGTGCAGTAGTTTGAGCATTCTTTGGCATTGCCTTTCTTTGGAGTTGGAATGAAAACTGACCTTTCCCAGTCCTGTGGCCACTGCTGAGTTTTCCAAATTTGCTGGCATATTGAGTGCAGCACTTTCACGCATCATCTTTCAGGATTTGAAACAGCTCCACTGGAATTCCATCACCTCCACTATCTTTGTTCGTAGTGATGCTTTCTAAGGCCCACTTGACTTCACATTACAGGGTATCTAGCTCTAGATGAGTGATCACACCATTGTGATTATCTGGGTCATGAATTTTTTTTTGTACAGTTCTTTCATGTATTCTTGCCACTTCTTCTTAATATCTTCTGCTTCTGTTAGGTCTTTACCTTTTCTGTCCTTTATCGAGCCCATCTTGACATGAAATGTTCCCTTGATATCTCTAATTTTCTTGAAGAGATCTCTAGTCTTCCCCATTCTGTTCTTTTCCTCTATTTCTTTGCATTGATCATTGAAGAAGGCTTTATTATCTCTTCTTGCTATTCTTTGGAACTCTGCATTCAGATGCTTATATCTTTCCTTTTCTCCTTTGCTGTTCACTTCTCTTCTTTTCACAGCTATTTGTAAGGCTTCCCCAGACAGCCATTTTGCTTTTTTGCATTTCTTTTCCATGGGGATGGTCTTGAGAGGTTAAAGGTTAGTTCAATATCCATAAATCAATCAACATGGTATATCAACAAATTAAATGATTGAAAAGAAAACCCATCCAAACAAATGCAAAAACAGCATTGAACAAAATTCAACATCCATTATGATAAAAAACTCTCCAAAATATGGGTTAAATACAATGTATTTCAATATAAGGCAATACATGACAGGTCCACAATTACCATCATATTCAATGGTGAAAAGCTGAAAACTTTTCCTTTATCATCAAAGATAAGACAAAAATTCCCATTCATGCCACTTCTATTCAACTGAGCACTGGAAGTCTAGCCAGAACAATTATTCATGGAGAGAGAAAAAAAAAAAAGACACTTAAATTAGAATGAAAAAAGGAAAGAAGTAAAATTGTCTCTACTTTCATATAACATTAAGTTACAAAAAAATCCTAGAGTCTCCATCAAAAAACTGTTAGAATAAAGAAATTTAGCCAAGTTCCATGATAAAAATAAATATATTAAAAACAGTTGTGTTTCTATACACTATTATCAGAAAGAGGAATTAAGAAAACAATCTCATTTATAATAACATGAAAAAGAACAAAATACCCAGGGAAAAATGTAACCCAGGAAGTGAAAGATATATACACTATATAAGACACTGATGAGAGAAATTGAAGATAGAAACAAATGGAAAGATAGTCCATGCTCATCGATTGGTGGAATTAATATAAAAATGTCCATACTGCCCAAGTGATCTCCAGATTTAATGCAATTCTTACCAAAATTCCAATGCTATTTTTCACAGAAATAGAGAAAACAATGCTAAAATTTGTATGGGGCCACAAAAGACTTCAAATGGACAAAGCAATCTTGAGAAAGAAGAACAAAGCACTATGCATCATATTCCTGATCTCAATGTTACAAAGCTATAGTGATCAAAATAGTATGGTACAACTGGCATGTTAAAAAAAGAAACACACAGACTAGAGAACACAATCAAAAGCTCAAAAATAATCCCATGTTTTATGGCCAGTTAATATTTGACATAGGGTCTGAGAATATTCAATGAGGAAAGAATAGTTTCTTCTAAAAATGGTTTTGGGAAAATTGGATATTTATTTGCAGGACAAAACTGAAGAAAAGGGAACCATTGTGTAGGAACATAAATTGGCAAAGAGCCATTATAGAAAACAGGATGAAGGTGACTTAAAAATTAGAATTGTAACTATAATGTGATGAAGCACCTCCACTGTTAGGCACATATCCAAAGAAACCAAAACCACTCTCATGAAGACACCTTCATCCCCACATTCACTGCCGCTGCTGGGTGTTCCACGGATGGTTGCTCGTCTGTTTGTTATGATGTGTAAGGTTAGTGTTGGTGTACAAGCTCTCTCAACAGAAAGAATTGAAGATTACTACATCTGCTGTAATTTGTATATATACCTGTCATCCATTTCCGATTCCAAAAAAATGACAGAGGCAGGATCTGTCTGGCACATGAGGAAGAGATGTCCATATGCTAACTTAACCAGAGGAGGCTGGAGAATTGTGGGTGAGACCTCACGGTCCCGTTTTCTCTCTGAATCTGGGCTTTTCTCTTCAGACAAGCAGTCAAGCAGAAGTGCCAGAAACCCACAGGCCCCTCTGAGACACACACGCCCTCACAAATTTAGGCATCTTTCTGACGGAATCAAGTTACCCTACTCCTCTGGCCAGTGTTTAAGTTCACATACTTGTGCTTTGTGAAAGACGGTTTGTTAAATTGGGGAGAAAAAAGTCTACCTTTTCCCAGAGTCCCCCACATTTTGAGACATGTCTTAGAAGTCTTTAGGCCTCTTCTTGACAAGTTACTCTTACAGAAAATACTTTCCTCACTGACGATGGGAGAAACTTCATGACACTTCTACTTCCCATGGGATACAAAAGAGAAGAGATACTGAGACATTTCCAAAATTAAGGGGAATTCTACTTTATATGGGAGCTTTTAACCAAGTAGAATTTGAACAGGGAACTTAAATTCAAATGAAATTTTTGAGTCTTGTTCAAGTTTGTGTCCATGACTCAATATCCTCCAGCCACCAAATACTTAACATTTATTCTTTTGAATTAAGCAATTATTGAGCTTATTTTTACACAGTGCTAAGAGAGAACGTGATCTGAATACATATGAAGTTTCAAAAATTAAAGTGTTTTTCAGAGAAATGAGTAGACGATTAACAGGGACCTTTCTGGACCAAGGACTAACAACCACGGATGTAGACTCCATGAAGGTGGTGATGCTTGCAGAGACATAAAGATGTAAAATTACATCTGGTTTATAAGGTATGCCAACTGTGTATGTTCTATGAATAGCCCTATAACACATAACACAGAAAAAGCTCTTTTTATGTAGCTGTTTACTTACCCCAAATTCCCATGAAAATGGCAAAGAACACTGTTGACTCATTGTCAAATAAATGCGAGATCTGCAAAACGACAATATCAGAAAGACTACTTAGTATTAAATGCAATACAAAAGTAAGTAAACTGCAAGTCTTCAAGCATACCACAATACAAACATACCTTAGACGCCAAACAGGTTGAATTTAGTCTCCAATAGTCACACAGTTCATCACAGAGTGGGCACATGATAATATGACCCCCAATCTTAGGATCACAGATCTCAGTGCTGCAGAGGGAAGAGAATAGCTGCTTGAGTTTTTTTGTTTTTGTTTTTGAGTTTTGTGTTGGCCACACCTTGTGGCATTTGTTGCTTAGTTGCTAAGTGTCCAACTCATTTGCAACCTCATGGACTGTAGCCTGCCAGGTTCCTCTGTCCATGGGATTTCCCAGGGAAGAATACTGGAGTGGGTTGCCATTTCCTTCTCCATGCCTCATGGCATAAAGAATCTTAGTTCCTCAACCAGGGACAGAAACAATGTCTTGTATAGTGGTAGTACACAGTCCTAACCACTGGACTGCCAGGGAATCCCCAAGGGCAATGCTATTTTAAAAGATGTGTTTGGTATCCACACATTTGTTCTCAAGGGGGAAAGGGGTATGCATGTGTGCTAAGTCGCCTGAGTTGCGTCCAACTCTATATGACCCCATGGACCTTAGCCCGCCAGGCTCCTCTGTCCATGGGGATTCTCCAGGCAAGAATACTGGAGTGGGTTGCCATGCCCTCCTCCAGGGCATCTTCTCAACCCAAGAATCAAACCTGCATCTCCTATAGCTTCTGCACTGCAGGCGGATTCTTTACTGCTGTGCTGCTGGGGAAGCCATGAAAAGTGCCATGAAAAGGGGTGGGGTGGGAGGAATTGGGAGGTTGGAATGATTCATATACACTATTGATACTATGTATAAAATAGACAACAGATAGGAACATACTGTATAGCACAAGGAACTCTACTTAACACACTGTAGTATCCTAAACAGAAGGGAAATCCAAAAGGGAGGAGATATTTGTAAATATACATATGGCTAATTCATTTTGCGATGCAGAAGCTAGCACAACATTGCAAAGTAACTACACTGCAATAAACATTAATTAATAATAAATAAATAGATAAATAAGTTCCAAGCCAAAAAAAAAAAAAAGTGTGTGTTTGGGTGAAAATCCAAAGCTATTCTTATTGAAACACCTTTATATAATTTTTCACATATGGGACTGGGGCAATACAGCAGCAATTTTTGTAGATCAAATCATGCTTAAGGAACAGAATCTTTATAGCCCATTCTTAAACAGACTTTCCATAAAGGATCAAGGGAGAGGTAACTGTTGCGTTGGGTCTTTTTCAGAAATATCAATTATCTGCTGTAATAAAAAACATTATGACACAAATTCCAGAAAAATACAATTTTGGTTAGCATAAGATTCTGTTTGGGCAGCTCAGTTGCACTTACATGCTTGAGGTCTTATGCATCGTTAATAAACCATAAATAAAACAAGCTAAGCCAATCACAGCTGCAAAAAACAGCATTTCTGTGTAAAATCCGAGAAAGACAAAATACATGCCAATTTTTTCTCCATAATAATCCCTGTGAAAGAAAGTGAAAATAAAATCAGAGGCTGCAAGAATAATGCACTTCAGAGTCTTGGTTTTCCATTCAGACACCCTTGTATTCTAGCTTTGGCCCCACTGCCTTCTAGCCCTGTAATTTTGATAAAGTTATTCAATGTTCTAAACTTTAGTTTCCACATCATAAAATGCAGGATGATGCTTATTTATAGATTTGGTGTAAGGATTGAAAGAGACAACACATATAAATAAGAAGCCAACTGAGTGCAAGCTAAGATTTATTTTTAGGTAATCAGGTAATTTGAAAAACTTTGAAGTTTTAAAGAGAGTTCAAATGTTCTGAAATAAAGTACAGAACATGCTTCTTGCAATTAACAAATCAAAGTCACACTCACAATATGTGCCAAGATTTCTGCTTTATCTCTAAGATGAAGTACTTGGATCACAATGGAAACGGATAGCTTTACATATGATATTTTATCTTCCTCTAAATCTGGACCTCTGATGGATCGCACAGAACAGTAAGATAGGGTACAAACCAAGGAATAAAAAATGAGTGTGCAATAACATTCCAAAGAATATATGGGTCAGCTCTTGCTTCATGAGTTAAAAACTGACAGCACTAGTTAGCACAAATGTTCAAATTTTATAATTAAGTTGTTATCTTTTTTCTGCTGTTGTTTTTTAAATTAACTCTTTCCTTAGGGAAACTCTCAAAGACCCAGAGAACAAGGTGCTTTCTGCTTCAGAAAACTAGACTTCTTTAAAAAAAATTTTTTAAACACAAAACAGGTTAATCTTCCCCCTTATTCATATAGAGTTCAGCTCACCAAACATGTGAAGTCTTTCCACAACTTCCTAGTCAGAGAGATGTGATTCTTCTTGGACACCAATAGCATGGTATACATAAATCTATTATACCATTTATGATTAACTTGTAATTTCCACACTCAAGAAAACACAAATCTAAACACAAAGGGTTTAACTTTTACATAATACAAACGTCACATAAGCTTAATTTCCCAATGAGAAAGTTTTAAAATATTTTTCTCACTCAATATTAATTTTATTGAACCTCCCATCCTTCAGTTTTCAAGAGGGATCTTTCTGCTTGTACTATCTTCTATTCTTCTCAGTGATAATACAAATTTTTACATGGTTGTTTTTTCTTGCTCTGCTTTTCATATAAACCTGAAATTAAACTATGATTCCATTGTATTCCCTTGTTAATTTACTAACAACTTCCTTAGGTTCACTCACAGAAGATGAGTAAACTTGCTTTTTCTCCCTTCTTTTTTGCTGAAGAATATAGCAATTATTATGATACTGCATAATATCAAAACAAAAAGAATAAAAATATCTGAATATCAGTTTATAAGTTCCCTAGTATTTTCCTGGTTAGGTGCATAGCAGTAAGATTGATGTTTTACCTTAAAATTACTGATTCGATAGTTTGAATATGTATAATATATAATTTATAACAGCAAAAAAATATTAAATGCTGAGGATTAAACTTAAAAAGGTTTTATAATTCTATGATACCCTTGAAAAAACCCAACGTAGGCTTAAACAAAGACACATCTTTCCCTTGACATAACTTTTCCTTGATTAGAATGTCTCGAGATGAGACAACTAGCCTACCTAAGTTAATTTATAAAGTTAATGCAATTTCCAACCATCTTTTTAGTAACAAGACAGATAAGTTGAGATTCAAGTTTATACGGAAGGATAAACTTGTAGAAGGTACAAAGAAACAATGACTATGACAAGTTATTAGCCCAACTAGGTATTAAAATACACTAGAGCTAAACCACTACAATTAAAACAGCCTTCAAATCACTTCACTATACACTTGAAACTAACACAACATATAGCAAATCAACCATAATATAAAATAAAAATTAAATTAAAAAAAAAAAAACCAGCCTGCTACTGGTGCGTGGATAGTTAGCAAGATCAACCGAATAGACAGAACATCCAGAAATCAGCTAGAGGACATACAGAAATCTAGCACATGATAAAGGGTTTCCTAGGTGGCACAGTGATAAAGAACCTGCCTGCCAGTGCAGGAGATGCCAGAGACACAGGGTCGATCCCTGAGTTGGGAAGATCCCCTGGAGGAGTAAATGACAACCTGCTCCAGTATTTTTGCTTGGAGAATGCCATGGACAGAGGAGCCTGGCAGGCTACAGCCCATGGGGTTGCAAGGAGTCAGACACCACTGAGTGACTGAGCATGTGTGATACTGGTGGCAATGATAAATGTTTTAATAATATTAATATTTTGGGGACAAGTAGATAAAAGTAGAAGTAGACCTATCCTTTGAATAGAAAGTGCATATTTAACTCTATAAGAAACTGTCAAAATTGTTGTTTCAAAGTTGCTATACCATTTTGTATCACCATCACCAACCTTTGAGATTTCAAGTTGTCCCACATCCCTAACAGCCCTTATTGATGCCAATCTTTTCAATGTTAGCTATTCTAGTGGGTGTACAGTGGTATATCAATGGCATTTTAATTTTTATACCCTTAGTGAATAAAGATAGTGCACAACTCTGGAGAGTTCCTTGGACTGCAAGGAGATCAAACCAGCCAATCTAAAGGAAATCAACCCTCAGTACTCATTGAAATACCGGCCACCTGATGCAAAGAGCCAACTCATTGGAAAAGACCCTGATACTGGGGAAAACAGAAGGCAAAAGGAAAAGAGGGCAGCAGAGGATGAGATGGTGAGATAGCTTGACCGACTCAATGGACATGAACTGGAGCAAACTGCAGGAGCTCGTCGACAGAGAAGCCTGGAGTGCTGCAGTCATGGGGTTGCAGCGAGTCGCAACTTAGCGACTGAACAGCAACATCTTTGGACATACTTACTGGCAATCCATAAACATATTTCTTTGCTGACAAGTCTTTTATAATCTTTTTTTTCATGTTATTCTTATCTTTGAGTCGTAAAAGTTCCTTAAATATTTTGGATAAAAGTCCTTTACTGATATGTGTGTTGTGCAAGCATTTTCTCCAGCCTATGGTTTGATCTTTATTTCTGTAATAGTGTTTTTTAAAGAGCATACGTTCTAAGTTTTGAAATTAAATTTATGTTTTTAAAACTGTGCTTTTTGCATTTTATCTGAAAGTCCATGCCTAACTCCAGACCACAGTTTTCTCCTATATGTTCTAGAAGTTTTGTAGTTGTAGTCCTTATAATTAGTTATCTTATCTATTTCAAGTTAGTTTAAGTTTTTATATAGGAAAGAGTCAAGATTCATGTTTTTCATGCAGATAGCCACTTGTTTAGTATCATATTTTGAAAGGACTATGCTTCCCCCAATGAACAACAGGCACTTTTATTGAAAATCTATCTATCCTATCTATCTATCTATCTATATAGATCTATTTCAGGACTCTACTTTTACTAAATATTTTTCTTTGGAAATAATTTTAAATATAGAGGTAAAGTTGCAAGAATAATTCAAATAATACCTATGTACCTTTCAATTCTTTTATTATACATAAAATATTGTTCTATTGCATTTTATCTCACTTCATATACTGCCCCATATATATGTGTGTATGAACTTCCCTACAGTTCAGATGCAAGGCAGGAGACCAAGGTTTGATCCCTGGGTCAGGAAGATTCCTTGGAGAAGAAAATGGAAATTCACTCTAGTATTCTTGCCTGGAGAATGCCATGGACAGAGGAGCCTGGCAGGCTACAGTCCATGGGGTCACAAACAGTTGGACATGACTAAGTAACTAACACGCATGTGTGTGTGTGCAAGTGCGCACGTGGGTATGTGTGTGTATACACACTGTCCATGAGGATTCTCCAGGCAAGAATACTGGAGTGGGTTGCCATGCCCTACTCCAGGGAATCTTCCCAACCCAGGGATCAAACCCAGGTTTTCTTCATTGCAGGTGGATTCTTTACCATCTGAGTCACCAGGGAAGCCTAAGAATACTAGAGTGGGTAGCTGTATATATATATTTGAATTACTTACAAATAAGTTGTTTGAATACGTACTTCATGGTCCTTTACCTTATATATACCTTAAATACTTCATTGTCTATTAGTAAGAATAAGGATACTGTCCTACATAATCACTGAGAAGCAACCTTAAGGATAATAACTGCTTTCTGCAATTCCTTTCTCTGTGATAACATGGTGTTTTTTTTCCTCTCTTTTTGATTTACCTGGTTAAAAACTTCACACGTACTCATTAATTCTTTACATAAATTTTGTTAAAATTTTAACTTTATTTTAAAGATTATCTCAATACTCAAATGGAAAAGCAGTACAATTTGCTATAAATGAAAAGCTATAACATGATGAAAAGCTTTTAAAAGTTATTAAATTTAAGTTAGATACTGCTATCTGATGAAATATCTGAGCTTCCACTTTGTTCTAAAAGAAAATCAGAAAGTGCTAACAAGGTACTGACTGAGATGTAATGTGTTTGTCTATATTAAAGGTTATAAGTATACACTTTGGGGGAATATTTATAGCAGAAATATCTGTAGACAGCTAAGTACTCTCAATATATTTTCAACAACATAAAATATGTAAGCCTCATTCTGACAACCTTGCTTATTTGAACGTATACTATGAAAACATTCTCTGAGGGCACAATGTCTGCAAATGTTCTTAACAGCACTGACTGTAATAGTGAAAATTTTGAAGCAGCCTAATCTTTTTCAAAAGAAAAATAGGTAAAAGAGTCATGCAAAATTTATAATGTGATACTCTGTGTTCTGTTAAAAAGCAGAAGATAGATCTGGGTGCATTTACAGGGAAGTATACGAACAATATATTACTTAATGATAGAATAAAATATTAGCGAAAAAGTAAGTAAAGATTCCCTTGCTCCAGGAAAAAAAAAGTTTGTGTATGTATTTTGTTATGCATGCACATAAAAATAAAGCTGAATGGCTATCACCAAATCAAGCATAGATACTTTGGTGGAGTTTAAGGGAGGTGGAATTTCACTTAAAACTTTGCACACATCTTTATTGCTTAGAATTTTTTCAAATAAATGTCCTACTTTTATAACTTAAAAAATTAAATGATTACTAATCAGAACAACTAAAATATCCATCCAACAAAGAGTTCATATAATGATTTATAGAAACTGCTGTTTATATGCTAGCTTTTATTTATTCTTAAAAATTTCCCCTCTTATTTGCCTTTAATGAAACTATTGGAATAACATTTGAGTTGACTTGCATATACACATCCAAATCGGTCTTATAAAAAAGAGGCTGTGATGCTGGGCAAGCAGAGCAGTTAAAACATAAATCATTGAGTAAAAATGCCGCAACCAGGGGTTCTGTCATCTGATTGCTTCTTTACTGAAATCACAGCAGGAGTCTCCTAACCCCCTGTATATATGTGGAATTGTCACGGTTCAAAGCAAGAACCTGCAACCAGAGTCTTCTTGCAAAGCGAATGAAACTAAGAGCTGAAATAACAGAACAACCGCCTTCACAGCTGAGATCGATATACACAAACTATATACAGCTTTTCTGTTATCCTTTAAATTCCTGGACCCAGACAAAAACAAACTAACAAAAAATAAATATATTAAGCACTAAATGCTAACCCCATTCTAAAAAACATACATAAACCATCTAATTATCAAATAACCCCACAGGGAAAGTACTATTGATATTCCTATTTTACAAGTGAGTCTCCAACTTTTTTATATGTTTCTAAGAGAAAGAACTTGGATTTGAACCTAATCTACCTAAATACTAAGGCCTAACCTCTGAACCATCGAGCCGTCTCAGCATAGTGGTTAAGACTATTCTCCTAACAGTGTTTTTCTCACAAATGAACGACTAAATGATAACCCAGAGAAAAACAAACTAACAAAAAATAAATATATTAGACACTAAATGCTAACCCCATTCTAAAAAACATACATAAACCATCTAATTATCAAATAACCCCACAGGGAAAGTACTATTGATATTCCTATTTTACAAGTGAGTCTCCAACTTTTTTATATGTTTCTAAGAGAAAGAACTTGGATTTGAACCTAATCTACCTAAATACTAAGGCCTAACCTCTGAACCATCGAGCCGTCTCAGCATAGTGGTTAAGACTATTCTCCTAACAGTGTTTTTCTCACAAATGAACGACTAAATGATAGTTTAGATACAAAACTGGGCAGATGGGAAATACAGTGGGTGAAAATAGTAAAAAGAATGGAATGTGATGTCATTGTGAATAAAAAGGTCACAATCGAGTTTTAATCAGTTTGATTTTGTGTAAGAAACTTACCTAATCAAATTAAAAGGCTGCTCCTTGTAAAAATAAGAAAACCGAGCCCAGTTCTGGTAGAGTATATTCCTTTGATTGACAGGATTAGGAGGTTCTGATGCCTTCCAATACTGACCCTACAGTAGGCAAGAAGAAATCACTGAACAGCAAAACAAAAGACAAAGGATAATGAAGGAGCACTGCTTTTATAAGAAGGCGAGTGAATGAGGCAAATGTTCTTTTTCATTTTTCAATTTGGATTTTCATATTCCATCTATGTAAATTACTGTATCACTTAGTATATTACAGGCTCCTCTGATAGTTCAGTTGGAATCGAATCTACCTCCAATGCAGGAAACCTGGGTTCAATCCCTGGATTGGGAAGATCTCCTGGAGAAGGGAATGGCTACCCACTCCAGTATTCTGGCCTGGAGAATATATTCTGGCTACCCATGGACTATACCCTCCATGGGATCGCAAAGAATCGGACACGACTGAGCGACTTCCACTTTCACTTTAGTGTACTATAGAATGTAGCATATGTGCTACACTCTGTAACAAATGAAAATAACAGTGCTTTACTGAATTCTCCCACCGGGTTATCTAAAACCACAAGTGGAAGACCAAGACTGGTTTAACTCAAGCTGCTCCTCTGATGTGGAATGCTCCTTTCATTCCTACTCAAGTTCCAATAGTCATAGCTCAGGGATTCCTACAACTATAACTGGCTGGGACTTTGAAAATAGTCTGACTTTTTAATTTTGTTGATGAAAAAAACAACCTCAAGCAAAGTTAGTGAATGATCCAAAGTCATTGGCTATCACTGACACCCATTTCCCCAAAAAACTTAATTAATATATATAAAACAGACTTTTAGCACTTCAGTTCAGTTCAGTCGCTCAGTTGTACCAGACTCTTTGGGAACCCATGGACTGCAGCAAGCCAGGCTTCCCTGTCCATCACCATTTCCCAGAGCTTGCTCAAACTTATGTCCGTTGAGTTGCTGATGCCATCCAGCCATCTCATCCTCTGCCATCCCCTTCTCCTCCTGCCTTCAATCTTTCCCAGCATCAGGGTCTTTTCCAATAAGTCAGTTCTTCGCATAAGAACATACTGAAGCATACTGGAGAACATAAGCACACTGGAGCTTCAGCTTCGCCATCAGTCCTTCCAATGAGTATTCAGGACTGATCTACTTTAGGACTGACTGGTTGGATCTCCCTGCAGTCCAAGGGACTCTCAAGAGTCTTCTCCAACACCACAGTCCAAAAGCATCAATTCTTCGGTGCTCAGCTTTCTTCACAGTCCAACTCTCACATTCATACATGACCACAGGAAAAACCATAGCTTTGACTAGACAGACCTTTGTTGGCAAAGTAATGTCTGTACTTTTTAATATGCTGTCTAGGTTGGTCATATCTTTTCTTTCAAGGAGCAAGTATCTTCAAATTTCATGGCTGCAATCACCATCTGCAGTGATTTTGGAGCCTAAGGAAATAGTCTGTCACTGTTTCTACTGTTTTGCCATCTATTTGCCATGAAGTGATGGGACTGGATGCCATTATCTTAGTTTTTTTAATGTTTAGTTTTAGCCAGTTTTTTCATTCTCCTCTTTCCCTTTCATCATCAGGCTCTTTAGTTTCTGTCCTCTTTCTGCCATAACAGTGGTGTCATCTGCATATCTGAAATTATTGATATTTCTCCAAGCAATCTTGATTCCAGCTTGTGCTTCATCCACTCTTGCATTGCACATGATGTACTCTGCATATAAGATAAATAATCATGGTGACAATATACAGCCTTGATGTATACCTTTCCCAATTTGGAACCAGTCTGTTGCTGCATACCTGGTTCTGTTGCTTCTTGACCTGCATACAGATTTCTCAGGAGGCAGGCAAGGTGGTCTGGTATTTCCATCTCTTTAGGAATTTTCCAGTTTGTGGTGATCCACACAGTCAAAGGCACTTCAGAGCCTCAATATTATTTCACATATAAGTTCCTCTTCCATTTTTAGGTACCAAGTAGGCCTTACTATTTTTGTTTAGTTGCTAAGTTGTGCAACCCCATGGACAGTAGCCCACCCAGCTCTTCTCCCCTTGGGATTTCTGAGGCATGAATACTGGAGTGGGTTGCCATTTCCTTCTCCAGAGGAACTTTCTGACCAAGGGATTGAACCCATGTCTCCTGCATTGGCAGGTGGGTTATTTACCACTGAACCACTAGGTAAGCTCCAAGTAGCCTTATTTATATAAAGTTAATTAGGTTTTAGCAGAGCTCTGTCTAGGGCTTCTCAGATGGTGCAGTGGTAAAGAATCTGCTGTCCAGTGCAGAAAATGCAGGAGATACAAGCTTGATCCCTGGGTTGGGAAGATTACCTGGAGTAGGAAAAGGCAACCCATTCTAGTATTCTTGCCTGAAAAATTCCAAGAACAGAGGAGTCTGGTGGGCTACAGTCCATGGGGTTGCAAAGAGTGGGACCTGACTGAGTGACTGAGTACCGATGCAGAGCACTATCTATATATATTGTTCAATATTGTTTCTTTAACTATTTGTCTAGAAAAGCAAACTGCTGAAGACAACATGGAGCAAACACCTAATTTAAAATTAAACACACATGACAAGGTATAAAATTTTATATCATCCATATTCCAACTTTCGTCTCCTGTAACTAGTCCTACTGAATCTTGAGAAATGACAAAGAAAAAAGAAAAAAGTCGCCTATTTGGATATCTTATAAAAGAGTTTCTTTAAAGCACATAAGGGAAAAGTCTAGTACCTAAATCTGTGTTGAGGAGAGAATAAAGAAAAAGAGGTAAAATTAACAGTAAGTGATAGCTTTCTCTAGCAACAGCCTAGTAAGACTGGATTTCTAGTGAGCATGGAGGATCTGCAAGAAGGCTAGATGTATGGATTAAAATTGCTGGTTATGAAGACAGTTTGATAGTTAGAAAAGAATCAATGCCCTGAAAACAAATAATCCTCAAAATCTTTGAGGAAAAAAATAAAACAAAACAAAAGCGACTTCCTGGTGGCACAGTGGATAAGGATCTGCCTGCCAAAGAAGAGGACAGCCCTTTGATCCTTGGTCCCGGAAGATTCCACATGTCGTGGAGCAACTAGGCCCACGTGGCACAACTCCTGAGCCCATGTGCCGCAACCACTAAGCCTGTGTGCCACAGCGCCCACAAGCCACAGCTACTGAGCCCATGAGCAGCAACTGTTGAAGCCTGCATGCCCAAGAGCCCACACTCTGTTGCGACTAACCCCACGTGTTGCAGCTACTACAGCCTGGGCACCTTGAGCCTATGCTCTGCAACAAGAGAAGCTATCGCAATGAGAAGCCTGCACACCGCAACAAAGGGTAGCAAAGGGTAGCCCCCACTTGCCACAACCAGAGAAAGCCTGTTTGCAGCAAGTATGACCCAGCACAACCACAAATAAATATAGATAATATTTTCTAAAAAGAAGAAAGTCAACAAAATTCTGATTTTTCTGCTTGCTAGGAACTGAAAATATTTTTTAAAATCTTTAAAAAAAAAAGAATGAATCCATTGGTGAAGAAAGACGTACAAAGACTACATTGCAAAGTGTTTATTAAATACTACAGATCTCTCTACTTGATCAAATGTCTTGGCATTGTTTAAAATACATAATCCCCTAGAAGTTCTTGGGCCCAGGGGAAAAAAATATGTGTTCGGGCTGGGGTATGGGGGGAGTTTCTCTAAAACAAGTTAAATTCACCTCAATTGATACTTGTATTGAGAATTGCCACTCATTGTGGAAAATTCCTCTATACCCTTGTAGTTAACATAGGAAAGATAATCAACTAACCAATGTTGAACAGACTTAGAGTCAACAGCTAACACTTGAATAAATATTGACAGAGGATAGCTGAAAGAGAGAGAGGTGCCTTTGGGCTTTTGGAAACCATGAGAGCAACATAATTTTCAAAAACATGGGCAATGATTAAGATGCCACTTGTTTAAACAAAAATACCTAATTCTTTTATATTCTAAAGGTATGTGTTTATCAAAAAGACATCACCATCAAAAAGCCTTTATAAGTGTGGAAGAGTTAAATAGTCACAAAGGAAAGCAAAGCTCCAAGAAATGATCCTAAGTAGTTGACATGAATTTAGCCAAATAATGCCTGCTGATAACAGGTGATGAAATCTAAACACTAAATATCCAAAAGGAAAGATTTCTCTCAGATACCCCCAGAAACTAGGCTGTCTTGGTTGACAAGTCAAGCTGTAGGTTTGGTTGAATGGGTGCATGATATAAATGTCACTTCTTTGTTGAACTCAACATGATCTGCCAGGCCCAAGGAATCCTTCTGCACAATCTCAGTTATTTGAATCTTTCTTATGGACTGAAGTCTTTAGCTTGTTTTGCATTTGTATTTATGCTTTACTTCCCAGAAATTCCTAGCCTGCGAGCCTGGATTCATGGTGTGTTCCAATAATACCTAACAGAATGCTCTGCAAAGATGCATCCTCTTTGCTCAGTCATGTCTGTCTCTTTGCAACTCTATGGACTGTAGCTCACCAGACTCCTCTGTCCATGGAATTTTTTACATTATAACTAAAACCAACTGTACATTTGATGAATGAGTTCAAGAATGCATTCAATTTAAGTCCTTTACAACTTCAAAACTTTACAAGTAAGAAAAGATCTGAATACAAATTTTCAAAAGCTATGTTCTAAAATGTTCTTTTATTAATCACATAATGTCCATTTTCAATATGGGTTCTAAAGAAACTTCATGTGCAAATAAATGTAAAGATGTTTTAATAAATTTCCATTGAAACCTCAATGTGGAGAGGTTTTAACTATGTGCTTCAGCATAGTTCTCAGCTTGGCCCTAGGGAATCCAAGGGATTTTCCCCAACGTAAGTGAGATTAAGCAACCTGTCGTGAAAGAGGAAGCAATGGAAGATTCTGTCTCCCAACAAGTAAGCCTCTGAATGCAAGAAAGCAAAAACAGGCTCAGTATTTCTAAACCAAGCATATACTTACATCATGGAGTGGAAAGGCAGATGAGTAAGTATGAGAATTTAGCAGTCTTTCAATGCCAAACCTTTTCTTCCCATCCTCCATGCCAAAAGGACACCGTGAGAGAATATAATAAACCTATGAGGTAAGCATAGATACACCTTTCAGAAATGTATGCTTTCCACATTTTTCAAAATCACAATTTAACAATGTCTACTTTTTCTCAGGAGAAGGGCACAGCAACCCACTCTAGTATTCTTGCCTGGAGAATCCCCATGGACAAAGGAGCCTGGTAGGCTACAGTCCATAGGGTTGCAAGAGTCAGACATGACTGAGCGACTAAAAACACACACACACACACACACACACACACACACACACAGTTTTTCTCAATGCAGATACAGACTCTGGTAATGGAAGGAATCTTCTCCTTGCTGTTTGGGGGAAGATGCAGAAGGTGGGGTTGTGTAGAGTTACAGGTACTTCACCTCCTGGGTATGAGAGCTCCTTATTCCCTCAGGGAGAGGGAGAATGGCTTATAACTTATTTTTTCTTCTCATGTCCCAAGCTCCTCTGGGAATTATTTGTGCCAGAACTGATAGTATAATTGGGGCTTTAAGTTGGAGTCTAATATCACTGCTCCTAACAGTTGAGTTAGGGTAATAGGGAGTAAAAGTGGCACTTGGCCAAGTTGTCTTGAATGCTTCCTAATTCATTACTCTGATGTTTTACAGAGGGCCTTTTCCTAATATTAACACAAGATGAAGAATTTATTAACTCAAGAAGATCATACCTCTCTATATAACTACTATGGGATCATTTGTATATTTTTATCAGTCTCATCCTTTATAAAACTGTATTTTCCTTGGGCTGTGTTCGTGTATATTTGTCAATTCAATCTCATCTGTTTTTTGTCTTTCAGAAACTTCTCAAAATTTCTTCTTTTCTGATTTCGGCCTTTTTCACACTGTGTAGGTCTATTTCTCTTCCCCTCACATTTTAAACATTTTATTATCTAAGGAATTGCTGATTGCAAGGTCTGTCATCCTTGAATCTTTCTCTAATCTGGTTATTCATTTTAAGGGCTGTTTAATACTTATGTCTTGATAAATAAATGATAATTTATGTGAGGTAGTTTTAATTTTATAAATAATGTGATAAATATTAGCTATTTTACATACTTTGTTTTATTTCCCAAGGAAAGATTCATAAAAAGAACTCTATATTGGGGAGCTAACAAAGTGGAATTCTTTCAGATATTAAAACTTATGATAAAGCCATGTTAATAAATACAGCATGGTATTGTCAAATAAAAACAAACTTAGACTTAGGAAAGACTTTAAAGGACTATAGGAAGAGGACAAGGCAGACTACTTCAACAGAGAGATATGGGAACATGGAGAAGTAAGCCAGGTTCAGGAAGTGTCTTTCTTTGTGTTAAGGAAGGGCTAGTCTACGTGCCAACACTGGTTCAGGTTATGGGTACATCAAAGTTTAGGGTTTGGGGGGGGAGAAAGAAGTCCAATTGAAGTTTGGTTAATTCACCTAGTAAGTACTTTGTTTCACAGGACTGATGAGGATAAATAGTTCAGATAACAATTTATGAAAAAGAAGAGGACTATGGAAGGCCTGTGTTTAAATTTCATGATCAGAAAGTAACAACAAAAGGGAAAACTATAAGGGTAAATATAGATCTGAAAATATAGATCTCAGTCACAATAAAAAATTCAGTTTTGCCATCCGCTATAATACTGATGAACCTGAAAGGTAGTATGCTAAGTGAAATAAGTCAGAGAAAGACAAATATGTAGAATATGATATGTATAATCTAAAAAAATAAAATAAAATGAATATAACAAAACAGAAACAGATTCAGAGAGAACAAACTAGTCGTCATCAATAGAGAGAAGGATAGTGGGAGGGGTGAGATATGGAGAATAATAGAAGATACAAACTGTTATATGCAAAATAAATAGGATACATAGATATATTATAGAGCACAGGGAACATAACCCATATTTTATCATCTAAATGGAGCATAACCAGCAAAACTACTGAATCACTATGTTGTACAAAAACAGTGTCTAGGATATAGTAAGTGCTTTTTAAATATTAGTGCTATTTAAATATCAGACTAGATCTGATAGATAGAGTGCCTGATGAACTACGAACAGAGGTTTGTGACATTGTACAGGAGACAGGGACCAAGACCATCCCCATGGAAAAGAAATGCAAAAAAGCAAAGTGGCTTTCTGAGGAAGCCTTAAAAATAGCTGTGAAAAAAAGAGAAGTGAAAAGCAAAGGAGAAAAGGAAAGATATAAGCATCTGAATGCAGAGTTCCAGAGAATAGCAAGGAGAGATAAGAAAGCCTTCCTCAGCGATCAATGCAAAGAAAGAGACGAAAACAACAGAGTGGGAAAGACTAGAGATCTCTTCAAGAAAATTAGAGACACCAAGGGAACATTTCATGCAAAAATGGGCTTGATCAAGGACAGAAATGGTCTGGACCTAACAGAAGCAGAAGATATTAAGAAGAGGTAGCAAGAATACACAGAAGAACCATACAAAAAAAGACCTTCACGACCCAGATAATCATGATGATGTGATCATTCACCTAGAGCCAGACATCCTGGAATGTGAAGTCAAGTGGGCCTTAGAAAGCATCACTACGAACAAAGCTAGTGGAGTTGATAGAATTCCAGCTGAGCTATTTCAAATCCTGAAACATGATGCTGTGAAAGTGCTGCACTCAATATGCCAGCAAATTTGGAAAACTCAGCAGTGGCCACAGGACTGGAAAAGGTCAGTTTTCATTCCAATCCCAAAGAAAAAATTCCAGTTGAGCTGTTCCAAATCCTGAAAGATGATGCTGTGTAAGTGCTGCACTCAACATGCCAGCAAATTTGGAAAACTCAGCAGTGGCCACAGGACTGGAAAATGTCAGTTTTCATTCCAATCCCAAAGAAAAGGAATGCCAAAGAATGCTCAGACTACCACACAATTGCACTCATCTCACATGCTAGTAATGCTCAAAATTCTCCAAGCCAGGCTTCAGCAATATGTGAATCGTGAACTTCTTGATGTTCAAGCTGGTTTTAGAAAAGGCAGAGGAACCAGAGATCAAATTGCCAACATCTGTTGGATCATGGGAAAAGCAAGAGAGTTCCAGAAAAACATCTATTTCTGCTTTGTTGACTATGTCAAAGCCTTTGACTGTGTGGATCACAATAAACTGTGGAAAATTCTGAAAGAGATGGAAATACCAGACCACCTGACCTGCCTCTTGAGAAACCTGTATGCAGGTCAGGAAGCAACAGTTAGAACTGGACATGGAACAACAGACTGGTTCCAAATAGGAAAAGGAGTACATCAAGGCTGTATATTGTCACCCTGCTTATTTAACTTCTACGCAGAGCACATCATGAGAAACACTGGACTGGAAGAAACAAAAGCTGGAATCAAGATTGTTGGGAGAAATATCAATAACCTCCAATTTGCAGATGACATCACCCTTATGGCAGAAAGTGAAGAGGACCTAAAAAGCCTCTTGATGAAAGTGGAATAGGAGAGTGAAAAAGTTGGCTAAAAGCTCAATATTCAGAAAATGAAGATCATGGCATCCAGTCCCATCATTTCATGGGATATAGATGGGGAAACAGTGGAAACAGTGTCAGACTTTATTTTGGGGGCTCCAAAATCACAGCAGATGGTGACTGCAGCCATGAAATTAAAAGACGCTTACTCCTTGGAAGAAAAATTATGACCAACCTAGATAGCATATTCAAAAGCAGAGACAGTACTTTGCTGACTAAGATCTGTCTAGTCAAGGCTATGGTTTTTCCTGTGGTCATGTATGGATGTGAGAGATGGGCTGTGAAGAAGGCTGAGCACCAAAGAATTGATGCTTTTGAAGTGTGGTGTTGGAGAAGACTCTTGGGAGTCCCTTGGACTGCAAGGAGATCTACCCAGTCCATTCTGAAGGAGATCAGCCCTGGGATTTCTTTGGAAGGAATGATGCTAAAGCTGAAACTCCAGTACTTTGGCCACCTCATGCGAAGAGTTGACTCATTGGAAAAGACTCTGATGCTGGGAAGGATTGGGGGCAGGAGGAGAAGGGGACGAGAGAGGATGAGATGGCTGGATGGCATCACTGACTCGATGGATGTGAGTCTAAGTGAACTCTGAGAGTTGGTGATGGACAGGGAGGCCTGGCGTGCTAGAATTCATGGGATAGCAAAGAGTTGGAGACAACTGAGCGACTGAACTGAATCCAGATGTAGTTGACCAATCAGCAGCCATTGTTGCCATAAGCAATGTTGCCTAGTAACACAACATTCTACTGTATCAGGCAGCAGGAAAACTGAGAAGAAAGCTGAGAAAGCCAAATGTCAGTTTCTTCTGTAGAAGGGGAAGGGTACTGTGACTGCTTTGTTCACTGTGTCTTTTGTTCCACCTGTTCCCTCTTATAGGATGGCTCCTCCCCGGATATCTGGATAGGCTGCTCTCACACTGACTTCAATTCCTTCTTCACAAGTCACCTCCCTATTGAGAGCACCCTGTTTGAGCACTGCAAGTGCTAATCTCAGCTGCTGGGATTTCCTACCATTCTTGTATGCTTTATTTTCTTTTTCATTGTTCTTATTACTTCTAACATATATATTGATGCTGTGTTCAGTCGCTCAGTTGTCTCCGACTCTTTGCGACCTCATGAACTGCAGCAGCCAGGCTTCCCTGTCCTTCACCATCTCCTGGAGTTTGAGCAAACTCATGTCCGTTAAATCAGTGATGCCATTCCATCGTCTCATCCTATGTCACCCCTTTCTCCTCTCACCCTCAGTCTTTTCCAGCATCAGGGTCTTTTCCAGTGAATCAGTGTATAAGTGACTGAGTTTGCTTATTTTTTTCCCCATAGAACTTAAATTTTATAAGGCTAGGAGATTTGCCTTTTATTTTTATCTCCTGCATTGACAATGCCTGGCCTGTACAACAGTGCCTGTCATACAGTAGGTTCTTCAACAACTGTTTTATTTATGAATTAATTTATGCCCTTTCTTTTAAACTCTAGTTTTTCACTGGCATCATTTTATTGGTATGGGGAGGAGGGCAAAATATTTTCAGCCTGCAAATAAAATGTAGCCTGGTGTTAGGGATTAGGAAAGGGACTTGGGGCCAAACTGTTTGGATTTCATCAAGGGTTTCGTCAGTCACCTTGGAAGTTTTCCTAATCTCTTGGTGCCTTAGTTTTGCATCTATAAATGGGGATAATAATAGAGCATCCAGGGTTGGTATGAGGATGAAATGATTTAAAACATATGTAAAGTGTTCAGAAGAGTGTCTGACACATAGAAGCACTGTGCTTAGACACTTAGTCATGTTCAACTCTTTGCGACGCTATGGGCCGTAGCTCCTTTGTCCATGGGATTTCCCAGATGAGAATACTTCAGTGGGTTGCCATTGCCTTCTCTGGGATCTTCCTGACCCAGGGACTAAACCTGCATCTCCTGCATTGCAGGTGGATTCTTTATCACTGCACCCACCTGGGAAGCCCTAGGAAGCACTGCTGCTGCTGCTAAGTCACTTCAGTTGTGCTCGACTCTGTGTGACCCCACCATCCCTGGGATTCTCCAGGCAAGAACACTGGAGTGAGGTGCCATTTCCTTCTCCAATGCGTGAAAGTGGAAAGTGAAAGTAAAGTCGCTCAGTCATGTCTAATTCTTCATGACTGCATAGACTGCAGCCCACCAGGCTCCTCTGTCCATGGGATTTTCCAGGCAAGAGTGCTGGAGTGGGGTGCCATTGCCTTCTCCTAGGAAGCACTAGAGGTTAACTATTATTAAAATCAACAACAAAAAGGTCTTTATTTCTGTACCACTTCTAGCTACTTCTTTCTTTCTTGACTTTTCCTCTCAGATGGTCTATCAATACATGAAAGTTCCATCTACCCCACAGCCTTTAACTTCCATTCATTTTTCCAATCACTTGCACTAAGGTTTCTAAAGGCCTAGTTGCTGTTTTTCTCTCCCCTGCCTGTGAGTTAGTTGAACCACCTGCCTTCACTGACCTCACCTGAGCCTCTCCTCTCTCCTGGTTTGCACCTGTCCTTAGGGCTGCCCCTCATTAGCCTTTTCCAGAGGCACCTCAGTTTCCATCACTCACTTTCTACTGCCATTCCTGACGTTACCTTACCAAGCACATCCTCCTGGTCTGACTCCATTCCCAGGTGCTGCTTCAACTCTCACACTGAAGACACCCAAAGGGTGCCAGCCCTACAAACTGTCTCCCAGAGGCATCATGTCCTTTTCTCACATCCATGACTTAGAGCTTTCTTTCCTCTTTCTAGCACTGTCTTTATTGCCAGCTCCCTCTTCCTGACTGGTCCTCAAGTTTTAAGTATTGCAACCATTTCTCTGGTTCCCCTCCTCTGCACTCAGAGCTCTTCAGAAGCCTCTATCACAACCTGTTCTGACTGCTTGTTTAGTTTCCCCCTAGAAATGAACTGCTTATGGCCACAAAAGATAGTGCCTGGCACATAGATATGCAAAAAAAAATCTAGATTCAACATATGAATGTACAGTATCTATATAGAATAAATTATGACTCAGTTACATTTTAATTCAAAACTAAAGCACTGGGTGTGAAAACATCTCATGAAAATGTCAGTTCTTGCAGAAAATCTTAGGAGTAAAAATAAGAGATAAAGAAAAAAGCTTGATATTAACAATGTAAATGGCACTGTGGGTATCTATGCTATATTTTACCGTAAAGCCAACTTTGGAAGATAAAGAACTCTCTTTGATATTCGTGACATCAAATATTACTTGACTATACTCTACTGCTGTTTGAACTCAGCTAAATCTTACAAATAGCCTATTTACCTTATTAGGAAAGTTTAGGAAATTAGGCTTCAGGCTCCCTGCCATGATTATAAATACCACACGTGAACAGAGAAAAAGCAACAAATGTATACATAGTTAAAAATCACACACTTTTTAAAGAGGTTTCCATGGGTTAGTGTCTTGCTCTGCCTCTTTTCTGACATGAACCTAGGCACCTACCTGCAAAGTGCATCCGAACACACCGATCATCAGCATGGCCACGGACAGGTAATCGGTAAACACATCCCACCATGGCTTCAGCACCCGGAAGGCAGGCTGCTGCTCAGAGAACTGCCGGAACTCTGTCACCGGAATCATGTTTCTGAGAAAGGAGAGGTGCTGGTGAGTTCATTTATCTTTACATACAACATAGTGCATTGTTCACAGCATTTGAAAATTCTGCTCCAAACTGTTGTATTCAGTGGTCTGAATTAGTCCATGAGCTGTCACTGTACTTTAGGGTTTTAACAAGTCATTGAGAAATCCACCCCTTGAGGAAATAAGGAGCCCCACATGGAAACAGCAAGCACCTTTACTAACTCTGTCTAATCAGCGGTGCCCTTTAGCTCCAATGGGCCAAAGCTAAAGGCCCAGAGAGAGCATGGCCAAAGCTGCCTGTTATTGGTCTCTCCCTTTCCTCTAATGTCAGAAAGATGCGCCAGAAAGAGCCAGAAGATACCAGAAAGAGCACAGCCCATCTTTTAAAATGTTTTTCCTATTTATCTTGTCATCTTGGGTTCTTTTTGCTTTGAACTATTTTTAAAGTGTAAACCTCAGCATTCGTTTGTATTAATTATTTACTAAGTCCAGAAAGGCAAACGAGTTTGCCACTAATCTTCTTATAAATGAGATCATCTCATATGGGGAGAAGGTGTTGGGGAGAACTTTTTTTTGCCCTACTTTTTTTTTTTGTTCCCTGTGATTTTTGACTTGATTTTTTTCCCCTCTATTTCCTAAACACTTTATATTTCATTGTGAACCTCAGACTTATCCTCTGAGAAGTCAATTTTCCCTGGAAACACCTGTTGTTTGTTGTTGTTTAGTCGCTAAGTCATGTCTGACTCTTTTGCAGCCCCATGGACTGTAGCCCTGCCAGGCTCTTCTGTCCATGGGATTTCCCAGGCAAGAATGCTGGAGTGGATTGCCATTTCCTCTTCCAGGGGAATCTTCCTGACCCAGGTATTGAGTCTCCTGCACTGCAGATGGATTTTTTTTTTTACCACCAAGTCACCAGGGAAGCCCCAGCCTCTCTCTCTGAATAACAGAAGATGAATAGGGTATACTGAGGCTCTGGGAAAAGAAACACATCATTTCTTCGCCTGCACTGTTCTATCTTTTGGCTTAATCCTATTGCCTATATTATGATTTAAGACTTCATGTTAATCATCTGGCTACTGGGAGAAGGAAGATTTTTCCTTATCTCATGGCAAGGAAAAGGGGTGGCCAGTGAGGGCCAAAAAAACAGTTTTCTTTTGCCATCTTTGGATCCAATAATCTTGCTCTTTACAGCTGCCCTTGTTATGTAGTCTGATTAAAGAGCAGGGAAAGGCTGCATTTGGAGCTTGTCTTCCCAGGCCTTTTTGTTTGGATCTTCTCTTCCCTAATACTGAATTAAAGCCTGTACAATAAACAGCCTAAAGAAAATGAAAGCCTCTTATTTGGGTTCACTAGTGTTTATCTTTGGAAATTATTATAATATGTTCCATTCCATCTCACTGCTTTACCTTTTTCTTAAGCAGTAATTTGTCTTAACACAACATGGAAAATCCAACCGCTTGGCGTTCCTTTTACCTATGATCTACCTACTTGACATCTGTGCAGCATTTGATAAAATTTCCTCATTTTACTGAAAACAACTTTCTTAACTCTACTTTGCTCACCCACTGGGTTGCAAGCAGCTTGAAGGGAGAACCTATATGTTATCATATGTGTGTTTTCAAAACATATGTTTCAGGCAAGCCATCCAAGCTAAATAACTGCACCTACTCCTAGTGTTATTAACATTTTAGACTAGTCCAAAGTTTGATTTTCCCGACACTTTAGGGCATTTTTCTTCTCAATGGATCATTATAATCTCATGGCCCCAAGTGTTTTCTAGTCATAGCTGTCCACGGCAGTCATAGACAGGCACTAAACCTCGTCTTAACTTCCACTTTCTGCCTAGAAGCTACTATTTTGTTCTATTTTGCACCTGCATCACTTACCACAGTGCCTGGAAAACAAGAGGCCCTGAGCAACTGTCTGTTAAATGGATGAGTCGATTCAGATGCTTGTTCATGGAGCAGTTCTCACCTAATCAAATTAGGAGTGATCCGAGCCAGCTGCAGAGGCAGCACTAACAAGCATGGCACTTGTGCTACAGTTTACATCTTTGGATAGATTTGGTTATTATCTCCTTCGTGATAAGTTTCCTGCATACCTTGGAGGGAACTGGGCTTGTTCTTTGATGCAAGGAACAATTTCAGGAATAAAATACACCAATGAAGAGCTGTGGTCCTCAAGGTTTTTGATCTTGGGAATCCCTTCATGTCCTAAAATGTAGGAGGAGGACCTCAAAGAGCATGTTTTAGGTGGGTGATACCTATCAATACTTACTACATTAGAAATTAAAATGAAATTTTAAAAAATATATATATTAATTCATTTAAAAATAATAAACTCATTCCAAGTTAACATAAATTATGTTATTATAAAGATAACTATATTCTCCAAAACAAAAATAATTAATGAGAATAATGGCATTTTTTCACATTTTTGCAAATCTCTTTACTAGTGGACTTAATAGAAAATAGCTGGATTCTCATATGTGCTTCTTCATTCAGTCTGCTCTGATACGTTGCTTTGATTGAAATTTATGAATCAAATATATGCAGTAGAGAAGGGAAGACTATTTTAACAGGCTTTTCATATAATTGTGGATAACTATAATTTGATAATATATCAAATTAACTTGGTAAGTTGCAGTATAGAGCCTGAAAACTGTTATTAATGAACTTTTCAAACTCCTTGCTGTTAAAACTCATTCATCAGTCTTGAACTTTGAATAGATCTTTTATCCATATATGATTTGGTAATGATATTGTTCATTTGGAAAATATGGAAAATACTGAATCACTTAGTCATTCAGATTTTCCAAATACTGACAAATTATACTTAGAAATCACATTCCTTGAAATCACTAACACTTTCATCAGAAAATTTTTTAAGTAACTGGAGCCTGTCAAGCTCATGGTGGTGTATAAATTTTCCAAAATTCTAATCATCGCTTGAACATTTGAATTTTATTTGTGGCAGCAAATATTATGTTCTTCTCATTGAAATGTCAAGCTCACTTCATTCATTTTGAGAAATTATCTTCCACATACTCAAGTCTGATCATCAGTTGTTTTATTCTATTGAAAATTGTACATTATGATAAAGTGGCTAATTCAAGTGTCAACTCAAATAAAGATGCCCTTGAGATAGCTACCTACTGTCCTTGGAATTCAGCAGACATGCTTTATGTATTCTTCCCTTTCATCACTTCATGTATTATTACAATATGTAGTCACGGGTCAAGAGCTATTAAAATAATAATTTTTATGGAGTCAACCAGGACATTAAATAAAACTGGCATTTTTTAAAGTTGTAAATGTGTGCCAATGAGGAATACAGTAGAATTTAGTGCCTCTACCTTGATTCACACTAAGATGACTTACCCACCAATGATTCTGTACCATCAGTGAAAAGTGCAAGAAATATCTTGGCATTAAAAATTAGTTTTGATCTTGTCAGTTCAGTTCAATTCAGTCGCTCTGTTGTGTCCAACTCTTTGTGACCCCAATGACTGCAGCATCAGTCCATCACCAACTCCCAGAGCTTGCTCAAATTCATGTCCATCAAGTCAGTGATGCCATCCAACCATCTCATCCTCTGTTGCCTGCTTCTTCTCCTGCCTTCAATCTTTCCCAGCATCAGGGTCTTTTCAAATGAGTCAGTTCTTTGCATTAGGTGGCCAAAGTATTGGAGTTTCAGCTTCAGCATCAGTCCTTCCAATGAATATTCAGGACTGATTTCCTTTAGGATTGACTGGTTTGATTTTTGATCTTGTGGACCCTCTAAAAATGTGTAGGTGACTGATGTTCCACGAACCACACTTTGAGAACCACTGAGGTAGAGGTTCACTGTTCCTTCTCTGTTGCCTGCCTTGAAAAAGCAAAGGCCTAGGGCACTCATAACAGGGAGGCTCTGCCAGTCCTCAGTGGTTCATTGGTATCATTCTCTTAATGTGGAAAATAAAGACAAACTAAGCAATCTAGGAAACTTAAGTATTGTCTACTGCTTCCTAATACTGGTACAGTCTAGTTAAGAGGGACGGTCAGAGGAAACAGTCAAGGTGAAACAGACTTTTAGAGTTATAACTCTACTCTTAATGTACTTAACCTCTTTAGGGTAGGTATGTGTGTGTGCATGTGGTATGTACATGCCCTTATATGTATGTACACACATACTACATATAAATGTATGTGGACACATGTATAATACACACATGTAGACTTTGTTGTTTTAACATAACACAAGGCTTAAAGCCAATATCCAGTACAGATTTAATCCTTGGAATTATTTTTGATGAAAAAAAAAAAAAAGCGGGGGAAGAGAGGAATTGAATATAGGAATTGACTTAAAACCTCTTGACTTAAAACTAAAGAGAGGGTGAAGGAATCTTGCACTTGCTCAATAAAAAAAAATTGTGTACTTTCACCAATTTCAGTGCTTTCCCCCATTTTTTATTTCAATACTTTAAAAACTTTTTACAGTGTTGTGTTGGTTTCTGCCATACAATAGCGCAAATCAGCCATAATTATATATACTTTCCCCCCTCTCCCTAACCTTCTTCCCCTCTTTGTGCATTACAGTGACAACACAATTTCTCTTTCATTATCATTGTACTTTCCAAATGATCTGTGACATTTTGGGAGTTATCATATCAAGCTGAAGAAGCCACTTCTGAAAAAACTGCTAGTTTTTTCCCCTAAACGTCAATCAGGATAATTCTATTTATATTTTTTTCCTATTTTAGAAATATAAATGATCATATTAATATTTCTTCCAACTCTAAATTCTAACTTACTATATTAATATTAATATAATACCTTTAAAAACATGGCGTTTCAAATTAAATCAAAAGACTCTTGTATTACGTATGGCAAAAAACACTATTATATTGTAAAGTAATTAGCCTCCAATTAAAATAAGTCAATTAGAAAATACTTATTACTAAAAATCATTTTAAAGGACTCATTGTTTATAAAATGTTATCTCTCAACAATATACAGATCTATAATCCATTTTGTAAAGAATATTGATAAAGGTAGTTGCAAACCCAGAGTTTCTTTCTTTCATTTATTTGGTTCTCCCTGAAATAATGTCTTCTTGTCCATCTCAGGAGAATTTTAATATCTTCTTCTCAAGAATTGATTATACAGAACAAATTCTACACTATTTATTACCCAGGACTTTAGGAATATCAAATATATTCTACTCTGATTCAAATCTGATTGCTAACACTGTTTTCTGATGGCTATTAGGTGGGTATATACTACCAGTGCTTTGTCTCACATTTTTCTGGCTGTTGGAAAATAGCATTAGACATTAGACAGTATGCTCAAGAAAACAAGAGCCAATTCCAGGTGACCCTAGTAATCACATCAATAACACAGTGAGTGGCCCCTTACAAAAATGAGTGTTAAAAATTCAATAATTCCTGAGCACAACAAATGTGACTTCTACAGGAAAGAAACCCACATATATAATTCATCTGTGGGCTAACTAAATCTGATGGTCAGTTCTCAGCCCTCACCTTGCCTGCTATATCTGAGGCATCTGGTATAAAATGACATTCTCTACTTGGCTTTCAGGACGCTATAGCCTTTAGGTTTTCCTCCTGTTTTCTATGCTGTTCCTTCTTTAACTCCTTGACTCTTTCCTCGCCTTCTCCCTGACCTCTGGCCTTGATGTGCCCAGTGTTTATTCTTCGGCCCACTTCTCTGCCCTACCTCACTTACTCCCTTGTGAGCACATGAAATCATCATGATTTAAATGGTGGGCCCAGCTGCCTACTCGATATCTCCATCTGGACACCTAGTAGACACATTAAACTCAGGATGTCTGGAACCAACTCCAGTTCCACTTCCTTATCCCTACCTCTCCTATTCCTGGCAAAGCCCTGTTCCTCTTGCAACTTTCCTCCCTTGATGGCAACTACATCTATCCAGTGCTTGGACCAAAATTTTTGGAATCATCCTGAGTCTTCTTCATCTCTTACATCCTATATCCCATCTGTCAAAAATTAGACATTCCTTAATGTATTGTCTGTCTCCCCTAAAAGAATGTAAGTTTCATGATGACAGGAATTTTCTTTTCAATTTTACTTTGTATATTGATGTGTCCCAGCACCTAGAAAGTAATGCTTGACATATGGTAGGCACTCAATATTTGCTGAATAAATTACTGAGTAGTAATTCTGATAAAGACAGGAGGGGTGATTGCCTTTTGGTTTGGAAATAATGATTGTAAAAGCAAAGCGGGTGTCTAAGTATTGTCATGGGAGGAAGATCCCATAGTGCGGGGCCTTGACATTGGCACAGCCAAGGCCAGTGCGGAGAAGTGCAGGAGATGAAGAGCACAGGAATACCATGATTTATTTATGGGTTCTTTTCAGCAGTACCAATCAAAATAAAGTCATCGGAATATGCCCAAATCATCAATTATAAAACAATTTACTTTTCCTTTAGCAATGCAAAGATGGAAATAAATGAAAAAAGCCAAATTTCCTAATTATGTAAAAGTGATTTATTTCTCTCTTAGGAGAGCATGACTCTGGATTGTATTTTACTCTGCAACTGCAGTATACATGACAAAAATTTTTTTTAGAAAAATCCACTAAGGAAGACCATGATTTTATGGTTCTACAGAAATTTATTTAAAGAAACTCAGAGGTGGGTTATAACTGTTCAGAATCTGAAAGGCAATTTCAGAATCATCACTCCATAACTCTCATTTTATAAGTAAAAACTTGAGCTGAGAGAGATTAGGTGACTAGCCCAAGGAACACAGTTAGCGGTGTCTTGACTTCTAATCAAACCTTACATCTTACTCTACAGCTCTTAGTCAGTAATACATCACGCTGATCTGAATGCAAAGAATCTAAAATATATACTAAGAAACAAATGGCTTAAATAGAATTTCTTGTTTCATGTCTCTCTTTGAAAACATAAAATGAAAAGTAAACTATTATTAATAAATTTAAAGAATTCTTAAGCTCTAGTGCTCTTCAGTTCAGTTCAGTTCAGTCGCTCAGTCATGTCTAACT
>SJYC01019871.1:0-10588 GCA_006408675.1 Madoqua kirkii
TTATGCAAGTGTGAAAAATTGTGATAACTTAAATGTAAAAAATTATGATATAATTATGAAAAATAATAAATGAAATTTTAAAAGGTTTTACTAGGATATCACAGGACATATCTTCAAATGGATGTGTCCACCCTGAGAGATTTTCAAACTTTACAAGGAATATAATTTTAATGTGCTCTTTTTTTCCAACATCCAACATTTACAACATGTGGGAATATGTTTATGAACAATTCTCCCCTATCTGATATTTTTCACGATTGCCCTTCTCCTATATGACCAAAAGAAAAAGCAGGCTGCAATCCTCCAGGAAAGCAAAAACAAAACAAAAAAAAAAAACAAGGGGCGAGAAGGACATTCAAAGTACATTATTAGTATTAAAAAAGTGAATAAGTTTAATTCAGTCACCTAGTCATGTCCAACTCTTTGTGACTCCATGAACTGCAGCATGCCAGGCTTCCCTGTTCATAACTAACTCGTGGAGCTTACTCAAACTCATGTCAATGAAATCAGTGATGCCATCCAACCAACTGATCCTGCTTTCCATCTTTCCCAGCATCAGGGTCTTTTCCAATGTGTCAGTTCTTTTCATCAGGTGGCCAAAGTATTGGAGTTTCAGCTTTAGCATCAGTCCTTCCAATGAATATTCAAGACTGATTTCCTTTAAGATTGACTGGTTGGATCTCCTTGCAGTCCAAGGGACTCTCAAGAGTCTTCTCCAACACCATAGTTCAGTAGAATTACTTCTTTGGCACTCAGCTTTCTTTATAATCCAACTCTCACATCCATACATGACTACTGGAAAAACCATAGCTTTGACTAGTTGGACCTTTCTCGGCAAAGTACTGCCTCTCCTTTTTAATATGCTGTCTATGTTGGTCATAGCTTTTCTTCCAAAAAAAGTGAATACCTCCTCTCATTACAGTTTACAAATGCTTTTGAGAGACATGTGGACACCAGTTCTCTGACTTCAGTAAAACTGAAAACTGAGCTAAGTATTGTTAGGTGATTGACCATTAAATATTGCCTTTATGACAAATCACTTTGCGATTTGCTGCTGTAATTCAGGAGTTCACCCAAAAAGATTAAAGCTGCTAAAACAGTACCATTTCTATTCCAATCTACTTATTTATCTGAACAAGGCTAATTTATATTAACATAAAAAAAAAAGAATATACTTGAAGCTGACTAGCCAGACCTCATCTCATTCTAGGAATAATTCTCATTCATCTACAAATAAAGAAACTTTGGTTGGGCTTCCCTGGTGGCTCAGTGCTAAGGAGTTGCCTGCCAGAGCAGATGACATGGGTTCAGCACCTGGTCCCGGAGGATCCCGCATGCCACAGAGCAGCTAAGCTTGTGCGCCACAACTACCGAGCCTGTGCTCTAGAGTCTGGGAGTAGCAACTACTGAAGGCCGCCTGCCGCAGCTACTGAAGTCCACGCACCCTGGAGCTCACGCTCCTCCCCAAGAGAAGCCACCGCAATGAGCAGCCTGAAAGCCACACGAGTGAACAGCGGCTGGTAGCCACAGCTAGAGGTAAGTGTGTGCAGCAGCAATGAAGACCAAGCACAGTCACGTATGAATGAATCAACAAATTAAAAGAAAAAGAAGATATTGTTTAAAGCCCCTGCATTCATTTCGTTAACTGATGTACTTAGGATGAGTTTACTTTTGATGTTTGATAATTACTTGTCAAATATTATAGTATTTCAAGTTTTACCAATTATGCACTTGTACAACTGATTTAAAAAAAAAAAAACTCTCCAAAAACAAAAGAAAAAGCTTAAGGCTTAGACTGTTCTGATGAAGAAATAAAAATCCTTCAATGTACATAAACATTTGCTGTAGCAAACTTGACTGAACAAATGATAGAAGCCTCCTAAATATAAAACACATTTAAATTAGGAAAAACTTACACAGAAAAAAGTGGAAGGAAAATTTTAGGTGGAGAAAAGTAAATTATGTAAAATTTGAAGTGTTACAAAAAAAAGTTTCTTCAAATAATTCATTCTTTTTTAAATAAATGATGATGGGTGCCAAATTTCTATGACATTTACCTTCTAGGAATATAAGCTAAAAAGTGATTTAACTGGGCCATTTACAATACACCATAAATTCTGTCCTTTGTAACTACTGAATATATGATAAATAACTGTAGATGAGGAAGACTTGTAGATGAATCAGGCTTTGGGGAGAAGTCCAGGAGTTCATTTTAGACCTGCTGAGTCTGAGATTCTGTAAGAATTTTGAGTAGACATACAGAACAGCCATATAGGAAGGATGTACGAAGTGGAAAAGAAAACAGAATTAACATAAACATGGTCTTAAATTTTAAAACTGTGAGACTGGATGTATCATCAGAGAAATCAATGTAGATTGAGACAAGAAGAGGATCAAGGACAGAGCCTAGGGCACTATGCTCACAAGGGATGAGGGAGAAGGAAAGACTGAAAAGGGGTGGCTAGTGAAATAAGAAGAAAGCTGAAAGAATGTGGAGACGCGGAAGCCGCGTCAAGAATGTGCAGCAAAGAGAAAGGAATGCCAAGTGGTGGCAGATGCTGCTAACAGGTCAAGCAAAATGAGGGTTGAGACTTGAACACTAGATTCATTTATATAAAGATGAGCAGAGTGGGTGAGGTTAAGGCCTGATAGGAATGGGTTTAAGAGAAAACTGAGCCAAGAGAAAACTGAGAAATTGAAGGTAGCTGGCAGGGAAACAGATCAAGAGAAGGGTTTTGTTCTTGCTTTTTTAATTTTTATTTTTAAATAAGGAAAAATTAACAGCACATTCACTTACTGAAAGAAATGATTCAGTAAAGAACAAGACAAAATGCCATTTAAGGGAGAAAGAATCACAAAAGCAACATCCCTAAGTAGGCATACTATAACAGGCTTAAAACTGCTATTCTTGGAGAGGCTTGGCTGCAAGGTTGATTCTGGTGTTTGGAAACTGGTTTTGGGGAGTGTTCCCCAAAATTCCACTTTCAGAATTACTAAGAGCGGCTGACTTCACTTCACCCGTTTAGTACAACCTATGTCATTTATACTGAACACCTTCTTCCCTCAGGACTATGAAATATCGGTATGAGCTCAGCAGAAGGTGGCAAGTAAAATCCTACAGTGCTGCATCATTAGTGAGCTTCCCTAGCAGTCAACACTTCCAGTGCAATGTCACACATTGTTACTGGAAAAATCAAGTGTGTCCCACGACTCCCCTCCACCTGGCAAGAACTCTTAAAAGCTTGTATCTGGTTTTCTCTGGATTTTGTCCCATGCATTCTTTTCCTTTTGCTGATTTTGCTTTACTTATTTCATTGCAATATATCATAGCCATTGAGTATGGCTGCATGTTGTGTTCTGTGAGGTCTTTTAATGAATCAGCAAACCGGGGGTAGTCTTTCTGATCCCTAAAAACAGATTCAGGACACAAGCAGAGTTCTTGGCTTTAGACAGAAGGACAGACAGCTCATCTGTGGTAACAGAAAGAAAGGTAGATTGCACAGATGAAGATACTGGTAGATGGACAGATATGGTAATGAAAATTAATAATTTCTCTTCTACTTGCTTCAGTTTTCTCAGTGACTTAGAAAAGTGGTCAGCCAAGCTTGAAAATAAGGAGGATACATCCAAGATAAGAGAGAGAAAAGGTTATAAAACAGTCATCCAGCAGATTGGGAAACTGAATAATTTAAAGAAGAAAAGTGTGACTGCCAGATAGCATTAAGGACCTAGTTGAGGTCCATTGGCACAAATATGAAATAAAGTCAGTAAGTGAGTTATATGGCTTCTTTCTGCATGGTTCTGGCATGTAGTAGTAGGTAGACAGCTGGGTTTAATGAAGTTGTTTTGCAAAGTTAAGTATGACTGAGAGAGGATCAAGGGGTTTGATGGCATATGTCATAAGGTATAATTTGATATGAGGTTTAAACTGAACAAGCATAAAAAGAGCATAAAGATAAGGCACAGCAATAAGAAGATTAACATAATTATATTTAATCTGGTCCTGGTGAGTTGAAGGAAGAAGGGTATTGGTCAAACAGCTGGATACTTGGAATGAGATTGTAAAGAGTTGTAGCTATTAGTAATGGCAAGTTCTAGGGGAAATGAAGGGCTGAGTTAGAGACTAAGATAACTGGAAAAGGGAGCTCAAGGAAGAGAGAGGCCAGGGTGCCAAAATAATCATCTACATATGCACTGAGATTATCAGTAATTTTAAAAGGAGCTTGGGTGTAGAGCAACAGTGAACCAGGAGCTAAAATTGTTGAGAAACTTTTTGTTAACAAAATCTTCCCTGTTGGAAGGTCAGGGACAGAATAAGGGTAGCAACAATGCTAGGTAGTGATAACTCTGATGAGATTTAAAGCTCAGGAGTTTTAGGGCTAAGCAAGGGGGGATGGACTGGAATCAACAGCAAGATACAAGGAGAGCAGGCATTCATCCATCTCTGGAAAAACAGTCCGCAGGGGAAAAACTGCCACCACTTAAGAGGGCTGCTGGGGAAGGCATCAAATCCCCAAGAAAAGTCAGGCTGGAAGAGACATGCAGACAAGAGCTGAAAGTGGGGACAGTGAATGAATGTTAGTGCCCTAGTGGAAGAGCTTCCAGGGAAAGAGTAGAAGAAAAGGACAGGGAGGATATTACATAACATCTCTAGTTTTCTACTTTATGGGACATTTATTTCCTATGTTAAGCATGTTAGTAAATGTGTATTTATATGCTTACCCATTGCTGTTGTTCAGTCACTAAGTCATACCCAACTCTTTGAGGCCCCATGGACTGCTGCTGCTGCTGCTGCTGCTGCTGCTGCTGCTAAGTCACCTAAGTCGTGTTCGACTCTGTGTGACCCCATAGGCGGCAGCCCACCAGGCTCCCCAGTCCCTGGGATTCTCAAGGCAAGAACACTGGAGTGGGTTGTCATTTCCTTCTCCAATGCATGAAAGTGAAAAGTGAAAGAGAAGTCCCTCAGTCGTGTCCGACTCTTAGCGACCTCATGGACTGCAGCCTACCAGGCTCCTCCACCCATGGGATTTTTCAGGCAAGAGTACTGCAGTGGGTGCCAGGACACCTCAAATATTTAATGGCTCAATCAGCAAAGAATCTGCTGCAAAGCAGGTGACCCAGGTTCAATCCCTGGGTCAGGAAGGTCCCCTGGAGAAGGAAATGGCAACCCACTCCAACATTCTTGTCTGGAAAATCTCATGGACAGAAGAGCTGGTGGGCTACACAGCCCATGGAGTCGCAAAAGAGTTGGACACAATTCAGGGACTAAACCAACCAACCAATATTTATTAAGCATCCATTATGCTCCAACTACTCTAGGCATTTGATCATACAGTAATAAACAAGACAAAGTCTTTGGTTTTGTGAACTTACTTTATGGTGTTGGAGACAGTAAACAAGTGAAAAAAACCACACAAATAATGTAAGTTTAGAAAATGATAATGTAAGTTCAGAAAGAATATAATGTCAAGGCTATTTCAGATAGAATGGATTAATGAAAGCTGAAATGAAATTGAATACAAAAGATAAATATTATATTCATACATACACCTCAAATTCTGGTGATCACATTTAAGAACAAAGGTGAGCTACAAAAAGAAGCCATTGTCCAAAATGTTAAAAAAAAAGTTGAAATTACATATGCATTTTGGGGTTGCATATTTTGTAGTCTTTCCACTCAGTTTCTGCTTCCAGAAATACTCTGGGGCCATTAACTCTTACAAAATAATTTCAGTGGAAACATCCCTGTCAAATTACAGAATGTGCTCCTTTTTATTATTCCGGGAACATCTCTCTCTCTCGTAAGTACTTACCGCCTTCAGTTCTGCTTCTTTCTTTATGTCATCAACATAGGAAAGCACAAAATCAATTTTCCTAATCCCATCTCTGAAGAAGATAGAATCTTTGCTTTGTTCATCTTTTTTAAACTGCAGGAGACATGAATGGCACAGCTTTAAATTACAGTTTTATCTTCAGATGGCAAAAAAAATGAAAGAAATTAAATTAAAATTTGGTCACCATCTAATTTCATTTTTCAAAAATGACAGATGAAGACAGAGTTTTCATCAATGGAAGATCACGCTTATTTTAGAAAGTCACATTCATAAAGAAGTTACATATTAAACAATGAAGACTCAAAATGAAACTAAGCATATTGACTACATGCACATATAATAAAAATGCTACAATTATACCAAAATACAAAATGAATACATGTATACATTGATCCCAAAACATATTCAGAGAGACTTGTTACTTCATTAAGCAAAATACCAATTAGTCCAACAAATAATTCATGGTCACATACTACTTTAGGGGTATAATTAATTACAGACTAATTCATGAATTAGTACAAGAACACTGCAAGAACAAAAACATAATTAATGCTCATGTTATGTTTTCAAAAATTGCTACTTTTTAATTAACATTTTGAAGGGTTAAAATAAAATCAAGATGCAGCTAAAAATTAGAAAGCAAGTTAGCTTGCTAGCTGGCTTCAATTCAAATAAACTCGCATACAAATCTTCTCAACATCAATTACTTAAGTGAGCCAAAATCAATCCACTGTTTAAATCTGTGTTATCAATTCTCTCAGTAAAATGGTCAAATTTGCAAGTTTACCCTTCACATGTATAGTTCATTAATTCCTCCCCTTTCAAAACTACAAAAACATCAGAGCTTCAAAAAGAAAAGATTTTAAGTTTGACTGATTTGGTCCTCTTGGGAGTTTACATGTAATATGTAATAGTTAATATTTGCAACAGTCTACATACAATACCTAGAATGATGTAAATAGATGATACAGTGCATATCAGTGATCTCTCTAACCCTGTGATGCAAATTCATAATATAGACAACTTACCAACTGCTTGAGCTAACTAGTGAACGGGAAACTGGGTTTTTAATTTTCATAACTGGTATTTATTTCAGTGTATGAGTTTCTTTTATGGTTTTCTATACTGAACTGATGCTGTTTTTCATTCAGGTCAGGCCAGGCAAACCACCCATAAAAAGGACTGGATGTAGATCAGTCAAGTAAGAATAAGTAAAAAATCTCATTTGATCTGTGGTTTATGAACAGAATAACTGTATTTTAGTTGTATGAATGCATAACTGGTATGTCTCAGAAAGAACTAGCTCCCAATGCACAGGAGGAAATGAGTGAAAAAAGAATGAAGAAACAAAAAATACTCAAGGAGTGTAGAGATTACATAACAAGATTTAGTCATTTAAATGTTATGCCTGAGTTTTTTGTACCCCAAAGGATACATAGTCATCTCTCTTTTCATAAAAGAAAGTTAAAAAAAATGAAAAATTCAAACTGTTACCATGTTATAGATCTTGATTATAAATCACAAAAAAAAAGTGAACAAAATGAAAAATTATTTGAGCTCTTGTAAGTTGTCACAGGATTAGCATATTTTATGAAATTACCAAACTGGGGAAGGGAAAATAATACTAATTAGATGAAATACAATCAAAGCCAAAAATTAGAGAGAAAAATAATCTTTTTGCTCTAAGTCTGGGTCAGTCATATTTTGTCTGGTAGAGTTTTTTTTTTTTTTAATGACATATTTTAATGACATATATTAGTAAGAATTCATATTGTTTGAACAGCTAAATTTAGGTCCACAAAGAGAAGTTCTAGTGACAGAAGATGTGTGTATAGAAATCAACAAAAATCGCACTCAGAGTTTTTTCCATTAGGGAACAAACAAAGTAGCTAGACTATTTAATCCAATTATTTCCTGAATGTTCAATTGAAATGTGCTGTGCTTAGTTGCTCAGCTGTGTCCAACTCTTTGCAACCCCACGGACTGTAGTCTGCCAGGCTCCTCTGTCCATGAGCATATGTAATTCCCTTCTCTCAAAAAACAAAGGCTACCTAGAAAAACCCACATTTCCATCATTATGTCATTCCCTAACTATAAACTGTAAAAATAATTTTAAAATACAGAGAAATCACTGGTAGCCCTGCAAACGATATGAGGAGAATCCCATGGACGGAGGAGCCCGGTGGGCTGCAGTCTACGGGGTCGTGAAGAGTTGGACACGACTGAGCGGCTTCACTTTCACTTTTCACTTTCATGCATTGGAGAAGGAAATGGCAACCCACTCCAGTGTTCTTGCCTGGAGAATCCCAGGGACGGGGGAGCCTGGTGGGCTGCCGTCTATGGGGTTGCACAGAGTCGGACACAACTGGAGCGACTTAGCAGCAGCAGCAGCAGACGTCCTTAGCACTGTTCACAGAAACTGGCTGAAGTCAACTGGGGCAGAAAAACATGATAATTTTGTTACAAGTAACTGAAAACTATGAAAACATCTCATTCTTCTGTTTTGCAGAAAATATGACATTATGATCATTTTTTTTGCAGTGTGTGTGTATCTTTTTATTTATATTTGATTGTATTTGTATTTGTTCATGGAAATGCCTGTTTATATTGAGGCAAACATCTGTGTGGCTGTTGAATGAGGTAGTTATTCTGAGGTTCATAAACTTGGATTCTTCATGGGAATTCATAAACTTCTGAAACTATATGTAAATCAAAGTGTGTAAGTGCAAGTGCATGTGTTTGTATGTTTGCAATTACATTTTTTTTTAAGGAAGAGGTTCCAAAGCTTAGATTAGACCCCCAAAAGATTATGAATCACCACTGTAAAATCTCAGATGCCTGGGGAATAGGAACCAATGACAAAGTCCCTCAAATTAATAGCATTCATTACAACAAAAATGACTCAGGCTAGCAATGTAGCCATCCAAAGCACAGGCAGGTATCATTCCGCACTGGTTACCAGAAGACGCCGCCTCAGGAACAAATTGTATCGCTTGGCAGACTGTGAAGCAATCAATAGAATGTTAGCAAATCCCGCCCAGAATTAAAAATTTCCCCCCAAACAGACATGCAAACAAACAAACCAACCCCAGTGTGATCGCTTATGTGAATATGCATCTGTATGTGTAATACTTAAAATCTGGAAGGTGGGAGAAGACAGTGAAAGAAAACTAGGGGACTTTGAAACAAATTTCCCTAAATCCTTTTACAGTAACTTTAAATAACACACATCTGTGGACCTGGATTACGAAAGAAAGAACAGAAAAAATAATGAAGGAAACTTGAGAATGGAAATGTCAAGTAAAACGGATGTAGTAGAAATTCTGTTATGTATGCCTATATACATCAGGCAAAGAAAGCAAAATTATTACAGTTATTCTGGGACCATGTACGGTATGGTGATCACCATCACCATATAAGTGTGTGTGCAATTACTTTTCTTTAGATCGAGGTTCCAAGCTTTAATCAGATCTAAAAGATTAACAATCTTTCACTATAATTAAAATATTTCACTATCAGAATACTGGGGGGGGGGAAGTCACTTAATTACTTAAATGCTGAATTGTCTTCAATCTTCAGTTACCATTATTTTTAGAACACCAAAGCAATTCACTAAAAAGCATCTGGGATAATCAATGATATTTGGAAGGAAAACAACCTATGGCACAAAAAGGCAAGTACTATATTACAGTAAAATGAAATTATAAATTATCTAATTAAATTATGAATAAAAATTTCAGTTCTTGCCACGCAAAATTTTGTTTAAACTGTTTCTTTCTGGAATATGCTAGAGAGACCCAGCAACTGGTGACTAAGCTGAGAAAGTCTCAGCTCTGTAAACTGAAGAGCCTACTATGTATAGATGACTTAATACTGCCGTTACTTAAAAAAAAAAAAAAGACAGATACATGATGGATGTTGGTCATTGTATAAAGCATATTATTTTGTGTTGGGCTGAAATATTTCAACTTAGCACTTTAATTTTCTTGGGATCTTTCATGAGATCCACAAGTTACTACTTTTCTCAGATGTTTTACCAGAAGTCATCACAAAATTGTTAAGGGAAATGAAACACTCATGCTCTAAGATGCAATATAGGACCATATTATGACTTTCATGGGTCCTTTTTTCTATTAAAATTTTTAACAAAAAATAATATATATGATTATACTTTTTTTACTCTGATTTTAAAATATACTAAAATTAAAACATTTCCATGGGCTCCAAAAAGTATTTTGTGTCTCGCAGGCCTAAAGAATAAGTTGGCCCTGGAGTCATAGTTTAACTAGTACCACCACATTACGAATGTTGAGAATGCATGGTATAAAAATTTACCTAAACGACTGATAAAAAGCCTTCTGTGATAAATACATCTAATGTCAGGTTACTTTGCAGCCTTTCCAATACACGATATCCTCACAATATAAAAATCAGTGAGCTCAGTATCAACACAGTTGGTCCTGAAAAACTACTGACTTAACATTTTAAATATATTAAATGAAGATCACCAAAGGACTTGATTACAAAATGATACAATTAACATTCCATAGACTAAAAATTTAGAATAACTTTATCATATTTTTCCATCATGTGCCGAATATGTTCACTTTTCATCATAAAAAAGTAACACTAAACCTACTAAAAATGTATTTTTAAAATCATTCCTATTTCCTTGCTACTTTGTAACCATTTGGTGTATTTACTTCTAGTTTTATCTAAGCAATGAATTTTTTAATATACTAAGTGGCTACATT
>SJYC01019872.1:0-15900 GCA_006408675.1 Madoqua kirkii
ACGTTCATGTATTGAAAAAGATCAATATTGTTAAGATGTAAATTCTCCTGAAATTAATCTATAGATTCTAAGCAATACCAATCAAAACACCAATAATTATTTTTAGACTTGTCAAGCTGATTGTAAAATTTATATGAAAAATATAGATTCTAGAGTAGCCAAACAATTTTGATAAAGAAGAATAAATTGGAAATAATCTGATTTTCATACTTTTACTAAAAAGTGAAAGCAGAGACATTACTTTGTCAACAAAGGTTCTTCTAGTCAAGGCTATGGTTTTTCCTGTGGTCATGTATGGATGTGAGAGCTGGACTATAAAGAAAGCTTAGCACCAAAGATTTGATGCTTTTGAACTACAGTGTTGGAGAAGACTCTTGAGAGTCCCTTGGAGTGCAAGGAGATCAAACCAGTCCATCCTAAAGGAGATCAGTCCTGGGTGTTCACTGGAAGGACTAATGCTGAAGCTGAAGCTCCAATACTTTGGCCACCTGATGCAAAGAGCTGACTCATTTGAAGTGACCCTGATGCTGGGAGGGATGGGGGCAGGAGGAGAAGGGGACGACAGAGGAGGAGATGGTGGATGGCATCACCGACTCAATGGACATGGGTTTAGGTAAACTCCGGGAGTTGGTGATGGACAGGAGTCCTGGCGTGCTGCGGTTCACGGTGTTGCAAAGAGTTGGACATGACTGAACGACTGAACTGAACTGAACTGAGAGTAATCAAGACAGTGTAATATTGTCAGAAGAACAGACATATGATGGGGCAAAGCAGAGTTTAGAAATAAACTTACACCTACACGGTCAGTTTCCACAAAGGTTCTATGAGGAAATGATAGCACGTGCTACATATGCATAGTAAAAAGCAAATAAATTTAATTCTCACCACAAATCATCTACAAGAGTTACCTCAAAATGAATCCCAGACCAAAGGTAAGAGTTAAAAGTATAAAACTGTAGAAAATCTGAGAAAATCTCCTCTACTTTGGTACAGACAAATACTTCTTAGAGCACAAAAAGCATGGTTCATTAAAAAAAAAAAAAGAATTAGAATCTGAACTTTGAAACTTCGAAAAATTGTTTTTTAAAAAACAGTGTTAAGTTAAAAGAAAAAAAAAGGAAAGTCACAGATTGGGAGAAGATGTTTGGAATACATAAAACTGACAAAGGTCTTGCCTTCAAACTTTTTAAAAGTCAGTAAAAGATAATTCAGTTTCTAAAATACAGTAAAGATTTGAACATATAGCTAAAAGAAGATGTATGAATGGTCAATAAGCCCATGAAAAGATGTGTAACATTATCATTCATCAGGGAAATGAGAACTAAAATCATGAGATATCATTCACTCAAGCACTAAAATTAAAAAGCTGACAATATCAAGTGCTAGGGAGCACGAAGAGTAACTAGAATTCTCATGCATTACTGGTGGGAATGAAAAATACAAAACCCCTTTTAAAAACATTTTTGCAATTTCATATAAAGTTACACATACTCTTTCCATATGACCCAGAAAATTTCTTCTAGGAAATTAACGCAAAGAAATGAAAATATATGTCTACACAAACACCTCTTACATTAATATTCCTAACAGTTTTATTTATAAAGCTGAAAACAATTCAAATATCCATCAAACAGGTGAATGGATAAACGAATTCTGGTATATCCATACAATGGAATACTACTTAGCAATAAAACAAAATAAACCAAAAAATTATGGAGATATTCAACAAGATTCAATTTATCAGTATCACATGGAATTCTGGGTGAGTTTCAGCAACATTGTGCTGAATAAAAAGTCCAGGAGCCAGACATAAAATTTAGTATATACAGTATGATTCTGCGGACATATCACTTTAGAAAACAAATTTTTTAAAAAAAATCAGAGCTTGCCTAGGGCAGGGGTAAAACAGAAAAAAAAGGAAGCTTTTTTTCTGAGGTAATGGAAATTTATACCTTAACTGCTGTGATTTATTAAAATTTGTCAAACTGTACACCTAAAATGCATTTTATTGTATGTAATGTATAAACAATAGTGATGATAATTTTTAACTTCAACAGCTAGAAGAATAGATTGTGTGTAGTTGAGATATAAAAGATTTCAATTGAGAAGCTTCTTGTCTGGGAAAAATTACATTTTAGACACAAAAATTTTGGAATGTCTTTAGACATTCAAATGCATATGGTAGAGAAAGACTTGGATATTTTAGCCTGAAGGTCAGGTGAGATGTCTACACTTGAAACTTCAAATTGAGGGTAGCAACATATCAATGGTAATTAAAACCATGAAACTGAATAAGATCCTCAGGAGACAGAATTAAATGTCTTGAGTCCTAGAGCAATCCTCTCTAAGTAGATACATGGACCAATTATAAATACTAAACTATATTCAGGCTAATTGCTTCTGGTTCATTTGTTCAAATGTACATTCTGGATGGTTTGCACCTATGCCACACATGATATAAAATATGTGAACAATTGTCCCTGAGGTGAGTAAAATCTAGACCCCCTTAAAACCATTAACAGCACGTCGGTTGTTATTAAGGCATGCCTCTAGTGTGCTTTCTAATACCCATTTCTCTCCTTTAAACTCTAATAGCTTTTCAAATTATTCCCCTTAAACACAAATGGACTTAGAGTGAATGCACTCTAAGACAGGTTCTCTTAGGTATACTCTCCATTTTTCTGTATTTCATTTAATGGCTTTATCATCCTTCTAACCTAGCTATTCAGCAAGCCATTTAGGCACTGATGACTTCCTGGTGGCTCAGAGGGCTTCCCTGGTGGCTCAGACAGTAAAGCATCTGCCCGCAATGCAGGAGACCTGGGTTCAGTCCCTGGGTCGGGAGGATCTCCTGGAGAAGGGACTGCCCATTCCAGTATTCTTGCCTGAAGAATTGTATGAATAGAGGCTACAGGTCATGGGGTTGCCGAGTTGGACACAACTGAGCAACTAACACTTTCAACAACACTTAGGTACTCAATCAAATCCACTGTTGACTGCGTTGTGCTGTGCTTAGAGGCTCACCATGTCTGACTCTTTGTGACCCCATGGACTGTGACCCACCAGGCTCCTCTGTCCATGGGGACTCTCTAGGCAACAATACTGGAGTGGGTTGCCATGCCCTCTTCCAACAAGTCTTCTACTTTAACCTTAAAATAAAAGGTTAAATTGTGTGAATTCTTCCGAAGTTATAGAATCATTAGTTGGTAAGTTATAGCATAATAATGGTTGGATTACATTTTTTTTTCCCAAAGGGGAAATACATCCAATGATATCCAGCTAATATCTTCGGCTTGTCTCAGCAGATCCCTCTTCTATCCTTCACTACCTTGCTTTGTTTTCCCTTGGGAGGGTGACTGGATATAGATATCAAAGAGTTCCTCATCTCTGGCTTTCTACAGATGACTGGAAGGGAGGGAGGAGAATATAAATTCCTTCCCTTCTGAGACTGGATTCAGGAGAGCTCTAACCCTCCCTCCACTGAGGTTCACTGACTGTCTCCTGGGTTCTGTCAATTGTCCCCTCTCAATTTCCCTCATAGGCAAGGGGGTGATAATAAATATGTAAACAGTTCCCTCAAAATAATCAAAGGAAAAAAAAAAAGAAAACCTAACAGCTTAACAGGAAAATAGACAAGGTATATAAACAGAATGATCCAGCAAAATAAATGAAAATTGACTATAAATGTAGAAAAAAGATAAATGTCTCACTCACATTGAGAGGTATGAAAGTTTAAATTATCCTATGATACAGTAGTAAATGAAAAAGCTCCACTATCTATACCTAACAGACAGGCAAACATCTAAACACACTAAACACTGTTAGTAAGGCTTTGGAGAAAGAGAACACTAGTTTATTTCTTAGAAATGCAAAACAGAGGGAAATTTGGTAATATATGGTAAAATTACATATGCCTTTATTTTTGATGGTTAAATAGTATTTAGAAAGATACACTTGGCCAAAATATTATAAGCCTGATTCCCAACGGTTAAAGACTAGTAAAAAGAAAAGATTTCCAAAATTAAAAACAACCCAAAGGTCCATCAGTAAAAGACTGGATGAATACATTATCCTAAACCCACACAATTGAATACTATGTCACATACTAGCAAATGAAAGTGAAATCAATATGCAATACAGAGGGAACTCCAGGACGTTTTTAAGTGAAAACGAAGGAACAGACCAATATAGAGAGTATGCTATCTTTAGTGTAAGAAGCAGGAGAAATGTAAATACACATATATATTTAGATATGGACACAAAGAAAAGTAAAGGATGCACTGGAAGGACAAACTAAATAAAAATGCTTACTACAGAAGCCTTAAGAGGAAAAAAGAAAGAAGAAATTTTCTTTGAAATGCTTTGATTCATTGTTTCAAATGGAGATGGATTTACCTTCAAATAATGATGTCAAAGTTTCAGTGCCTCTTACATCAGTCCCTTCAAGCATTTAGGAAGAAATTCTAGCAGTGTGTTCGTTCTCGCAGTCAAACATTTTTGTAAAGATTTTAAAGTAAATTATTGTCCTAGTATTCTTCTTAAAAAGTGACACCAAAATAGCATAAACTTTAGGCTCCACTTAACATTATTTGATCTATGGTTTTCAATTTGGGAATCAGGTAAGTGTTTAACATGGTCAAAAAATAAACATAAATTAAAATAAATTAAAAATTAAAAAAAATAAAATCTCCAGTATTTTACTTTGATCAACCATACAACCTTCATTCTGGAACATAAAGATCAGTATGCTGGTGAAAAGGAAAACATTTGTATCAAAATTGTCAGTAAGAAAATAACTCTGCTTTCCCATCTTCCCAAATGGTATCTCTTAGTTACTACACAACTAATATAAAATTTTGAATGCCTTTATTTACCTCTTAATTGACATTCAAATTTGCTAAATAAATGGTATTTTTTATGATTATTTTTAGGTGCGTACCTACAGGTAAGACGAGAGATGTATGGAGAAAGAATCTAAATTAGACCTCGGAAATCTGAGTTCTAATCTAGTCCAGGATATGCCCCCTTAATTTTAGTTAAATCATTAAACGTCTCACACTCTTCATTTTCTCATCTCTAAAACTGAGAAAGTAAAATGCAAGCAAAGTGCTATGCTTCGTGCACCATTCTAACTAATGTGCCTGATGACAACTTTTTCCCCACGAGCAATGGAATGTTTGCAAATAAAGTATCAAATATCATGTGTAAGAACTTGAAAAATAACTGTGAACTAAGTAAGAGTCATAACTGCTGATTATACAAAGATAACCATCATGTCCATGCAAGAAAATGTGCTACGGATGGCTGCTTACCCGTGGTTCTTGACAGATGAGAAAACTGGACTCGCTGCTTCCCAGGTCCTAACAGCACCATGGAGAAGACACAGCACTGTTAATAATAAGGCAATGGAGAGCATACAACTGTCAACAACAAAAACTCTAGATTCTCTATGCAAAATCTAAACCTACAACTCAGGGGCGCTATGAAACATATGAAATTGGATGCAAAATTCTGTAATGTACATGGGGTTTCCCAGGTGGTGCTAATGGTAAAGAACCCACCTGACAATGCAGGATACATAAGAGATGTGGGTTCAGTTCCTGTGTTGGGAAGCTCCCCTGGAGGAGGGCATGGCACCCTACTCCAGTGTTCTTGCCTGGAGAATCCCAGGGACAGGGGAGCCTGGTGGGCTGCCGTCTGTGGGATAGCAGAGTCACACACGACTGAAGCAGCAGCAGCAGAGCAACTAAGCGCAGCACAGATATAACTTTTCTTCTTCTAATTCTGGTTTTATTTAGGTTCTCTTGTTTTCTTAGCTGAAACTGAAAGCTTGTAAATTTTATTTATGTTTTCAAATATCAGCTCTTAATTTCATTGATCTTTTCTATTGTCTTTTTAGTCTCTATGTCATTTATTTCTGTTCTGATCTTTACCTACTTTTATGAAGAGTTTTTATCATAAATGGATGTTGAATTTTGTCAAATGGTTTTCGGTATCATGTTCTTTTTATCTTTGATGTGATCATATGATTTTTGTCTTTCATTTTGTCACTGTGATGTTACGCTGACTGATTTGCATGTATTGAACCATCCTTGCACCCCTGGAATAAATTTTCACTTGACCATGGCATATGATCCTTTTAATGCATTTCTGAATTCTTCTTGCTAATATTTTGTTAAGGATATTTGTATATGTGTTCAAGAGGTATATTAGCCTGTAATTTTGGTGTGTTTTTTTTTTTTTTGTGGTGTCCTTGTCTTGTTTTTGTATCAATTCTGGCCTCATATAATGAATCTGGAAGTGTTTCCTTTACCTCAATATTTTGGAAGAGCTTGAGAATGATAGATACTAAATTTTCTTTGAATGTTTGGTAGAGTTCTCCAGTGAAGCCATCTGGTCCTGGAATTTTGTTTGTTGAGAAGTTTTTGATTAATTATTAAGTTATACATCACCATAAGAAAGGCTATATATGACACACCCACAGCAAACATCATGCTCAAAAGAAAAGCTTTCACCTTTTTCTATAAGATCAAGAATAATAATATGATGCTCATTCTTGACACTTTTAGTTAACATAATATTGCAAGTCCTAGCCTGATCAATTAAGCAAGAAGAATAAATAAAAGTCCTACTACATTTAAAGGAAAAGTAAAACTGTCATTATTTATATTAACTCATGCTGATGGCATGAGTTAATATAACCAAAAACCTGAAGACTGCCCCCCCAAAACTGTTAGAATTCACTATTAAATTTAGTAAACCTGTAGGGTATAAAAATACACAAAAATCAGTTGCACTTCCATACACACTAGTAAAGAGTTATCTTAAAGAGAAATTAAGAAAACAATCCCATTTACAATTGCATCAAAAAGAATAAAATACTTAAGAATAAATTTAACCAAGGAAGCAAAAGACCCCAGAACACATTGCTGAAAGACACGGAAGACACATGTAAGTAGAAAGCTGTCTGTGCTCATGGATTGGAAGCTTACTATTGTTAAAGTGTCCATATCACACAAAGCAATCTAAGATTAATTCAATCAACCATAATTCCAATGGCATTTTTCACAGAACTGAATAAACAATCCTAAAATGTGCCTAAACCCACAAAAGACCCTGAATAACCCAACCAATCTTAAGAAAGAAGAACAAATTTGGAGGCATCATACCTTATGATTTCCAACTATATTACAAATATATAGTAATCAAAACATAATAGTATTGATATAAACAGAAACATAGATGAACAGAACAGAGAGCCCCAAAATAAACCTATTATATATGGTCAATTAATTTAAAACAAAGGAGCCAACAAAATACAATGGAGAAAGGATAGTGTCTTCTTCAATAAGGGGTGTTAGGGACACTGGATGGTCACATGCAAAATAATGCAACTAGACCACTATCTCACACCATACAGAAAAATTAATTTAAAATGCATGAAAGAATTGAGTGTAAGATCTTAAATCATAAAACCCAGGAAAAAAATATAGGTGGTAAGCTCCTTGACATCAGTCTCAGAGATAATTTTTTGCATCTGACTCTAAAACCAAATGCTCAGAGGTTAAAGCATCTGCCTCCAATGCGGGAGACCTGGGTCTGATACCTGGGTAGGGAAAATCCCCTGGAGAAGGAAATGGTAACCCACTCCAGTATTCTTGCCTGGAGAATCCCATGGACTGAGAAGCCTGGTAGGCTGCAGTCCACGGGGTCGCAAAGAGTCGGACACGACTGAGCGACTTCACTCACTCACTCACTCACTCACTAAAAACAAATGCAGTAAGCAAAAACAAACCGGTGGGATTACACCAAACTAAAAAGGTTCTGCATAGCAAAGGAAATCATTAACAAAGTGAGAAGGCAACCTACCAAATGGGAGAAAATATTTGCAACTCATACACCTGGTAAAAGGTTAACACCAAAAGATATATACATACATATATATAAAGCCCATACAATTCAATAGCAAAAAAGCCAAACAATCCTATTGAAAAAATGGGCAGAGGATCTGAATAAACATTTTCCCAAAGAAATACAGATGGCCAACAGGCACATGAAAAGATGTTCAACATCACTAATCATCAGAGAAGTGCAAATCAAAATCACTGTGAGATATCACCTTACTCTTATAAGAATGGCTACTATCAAAAAGATAAGGAACAACAGTGTTGGCAAGAATATGGAGAAAACGGAACCCCTATGCACTGCTGATGGGAATATAAGTTGGTACAGATCCCTATGCACTGCTGATGGGAATATAAATTGGTACAGATACTGTGGGAAACAGTATGGAGATTCTTCAAAAAATTAAAAAACAGAACTACCACAGGGTCTGGCAATCTCACTTTTGGTTATTTATCCAATGAATAAGAAAATACTAATTTGAAAAGATACATGAACCTCTAAGTTCACTGCAACATTATTTACCATAGCCAACATATGCAAACTACCTGAAGTACCTATGAATGAATAAGTTAATACATAATATAGACACACACACACAATGGAATATTTCTTAGCCATAAGAAAAAAAATAAAATTTTGCCAATTGCTACATCAATGGAACTTGAGGGTATTTTGCTAAGTGAAATAAATCAGACAGAGAAAGACAAATACTGTATGATTTCACTTACACGAGGAGTTTAGAAAATAAAATAAACAAACAAAATAGAATACAACTTACAGACACATAGAACAGACAGGTGGTTGCCAGAAAAGAGGTGGTTGGAGAAGGCAAAAGGTTGAAAGGTGTCAGGAGGTATAGTCAGTTACAAATAAGTCATGGGGATATAACACATGATACAGTGACTGCAGTCAATGGTACTGTGTTGCACATTTGCTAAAAGAGAATAAATCTTAAATGCTATCATCACAAGAAAAAATATCTGTGACTCTGTATGATGATGGATGGTAATTAGACTTATTGTGATGACATTTAGCAGTATGAACAATTATGAATCATTATGTTGCACACCAGAAATTAATATCAGATTATATGTCAATTATACCTCAGTAAAAAGGCACTAATCAGATACTGCTAACTCTAACAAAAGCAATCAAATATTATTCCTTGCATTATAGTCAAGCAGAGTGTTAAGCTAAATACTATTATCTTGCATATCAAGTTGCAGCATATTTGAGTTTACATCACAGAAAGCCTCAAAACAAATTCAAACTTATGTTTTCTCTCCTATAACACCCAGAAAGATTCAATATTAAGGTTACGTAAAACATGGAATTTGCTTTACTTAAAAATTAACAGGTTGGAGGACAAAACATGAAGAATGTAGTATGAATAAATAACCAAAGTACAAAGACCCAAGTATTCATATGAAGTACATATCTAACCTTGCCTCAATTTTTGTTCTTACTTATAAGAAGTTAACACATTTATTTAACTTACCTCATTTGCTTTGGAATAACGGTCTTCTCTACTGAATTGTCTGTCTAAATTAAACAACAAAAAAAGTTATGTTAAAATGGCCAACTGATCGCAATATGTTAAAACTCTGAATAGGGAGAATTCAAAATTTAAAAGATCATATTATCTGTGAACAGAAACAATTTTAATTCTTCCTTTCCAAGTTAGGTGTCTTTTATTCCTTTTCCTGCCTAACTGGCGTGGCTAGAACTTTTAGTGCTATGCTGAATAGAAGTGACACAAGTGAATATCCTTGGCTGACCAACAAACTTAGCTCATAAACAAGAGCTCCTTGAAGTTCTTAATAAGTATTAAAAGTATAAAGGGGTTCTAGATTTAAAAAAAAAGTTGACAAATGCCGTCTTAGCTATAAATTCAGTAGAAATGCATGCACTATGGGAATGGTCCAAGAACGTTCATAACAGTATTATTGGTAATAACCAGAAAACCAAGGTTTCCCACGTGGCTCAGTGGTTAAAAAAAAAAAGCAAAAAAAACACCCACCTGCATATGTAGGAGACACAGGAGATGTGTGTTCGACTTTTTAGGCTGGAAAGATACCCTGGAGAAGGAAAAGGCAACCCCCTCCAGTATTCTTGCCTGCATAAAATTCCATGGACAGAGGAGCCTGGTGGGCTACACTCCATGGGGTTGCAAAGAGTTGGGCATGACTGAGCATACAACACTCAGAAAACCAGCATCACTCCAAATATCCAGAAAAAATAAAGTGGATCAATACCATGTAGTATAATCACACCATGTATGGTATTTAGCCATAAAATTGAATTAGTTTTAACTATATGCAAAAACATAAATCTCCCAGAAATGGTTCAGCAAAAAGGCAGAAATAATTAGCATTATTTCAATTACATAAAGTTGAACTATGCAAAACCTAAGTATGTTACTTACGGATGAATACTTAAGGGTAGGTAAATGTTGGGATACAATTAACACAATTATTCGTCAAAAAAACACTCCAGTTCCCTAAGCTCAGATTGCTGTCCTGTATTACAAAGCACACACCAAATATTTAGGCCCTCTTTGCAATGACCTGTGACAACCTGGGCTCAGGAAAGTGACATATGCTGCTACTCTGGCTACTGCTAATGCTGAGAATAGTAAACAGTTCTCTGTCTCCCATCCAGATGTCTCATAATCTTCTACCAGTAACCATAAAATTGTAACAAGCTACCTTGTCAATTTTCAAATGCAATCAAGTGTCAGACTTTTCACAGTTCTTGTCATTGATTGTCAGCACAACAATGATAATAATGGTGATGATAATCACTAATGTGCATTCATTCTCTATTGTTAAACTTACAGTACAGCAGAGGAGACAGAAAAGAAATGCAAAAAGCAAAATGGCTGTCTGAGGAGGCCTTACAGATAGCTGAGAAAAGAGGAGAAGAAAAGGCAAAGGAGAAAAGGAAAGATATTCCCATTTGAATGCAAAGTTCCAAAGAATAGAAAGGAGAGATAAGAAAGCCTTTCTTACCGATCAATGCAAAGAAATGGAGGAAAACAATAGAATGGGAAAGACTAGAGATCTCTTCAAGAAAATTAGAGATACCAAGGGAACATTTCATGCAAAGATGGGCTCAATAAAGGACAGAAATGGTATGGACCTAACAGAAGCAGAAGATATTAAGAAGAGGTGGCAAGAATACACAGAAGAACTATACAAAAAAGATCCTCATGACCCAGATAACCACGATGGTGTGATCACTCACCTACAGCCACACATCCTAGAATGTGAAGTCAAGTTGGCCTTAGAAAGCATCACTACAAAATGCTAGTGGAGGTGATGGAATTCCAGTTGAGCTGTTTCAAATTCTGAAAAATGATGTTGTGAAAGTGCTGCACTCAATATGCCAGCAAATTTGGAAAACTCCACAGTGTCCACAGGACTGGAAAAGGTCAGTTTTCATTCCAATCCTAAACAAAGGTAATGCCAAAGAATGTTCAAAGTACTGCACAATTGCACTCATCTCACATGCTAGCCAAGTAATGCTCAAAATTCTTCAAGCCAGACTTCAATAGTTTGTGAAGCATGAACTTCAAGATGTCCAAGCTGGATTTAGAAAAAGCAGAGAAACGAGAGATCAAATTACCAATATCCACTGGATCATAGAAAAAGCAAGAGTTCCAGAAAAACACCTACTTCTGCTTTATTGACTACATGAAAGCCTTTGACTGTGTGGATCACAACAAACTGAAAAATTCTTAAAGAGATGAGAATACAAGACCACCTTCCTGCCTCCTAAGAAATCTGTATGCAGGTCAAGACGCAATCATTAGATCTGGATATGAGACAACAGATTGACTTCAAATCAGGAAAGCAGTACATCAAGGTATACTGTCAACCTGTTTATTTAACTTGTATGCAGAGTACATCATGCGATATGCCAGGCTTGATGAAGCACAAGCTGGAATCAAGATTGCTGGGAGATATATCAATAACCTCAGATATGCAGATGACACCACCCTTATGGCAGAAAGTGAAGAAGAACTAAAGAGCCTCTTGATGAAACTGAAAGAGGAGAGTGAAAAAGCTGGCTTAAAACTCAATATTCAGAAAACTAAGATCATGGCATTGAGTCTCATCACTTCCAGGCAAATAGATGGGGAAACAATGGAAACAGTGAGAGACTTTATTTTGGGGGGCTCCAAAATCACTGCAGATGGTGACCACACCCATGAAATTAAAAGACTCTGGCTCCTTGGAAGAAAAGCTATGACCAATCTAGACAACATATTAAAAAGCAGAGACATTACTATGCCAACAAAGGTCCATCCAGTCAAAGCTATGGTTTTCTAGTGGTTATGTATGGATGTGAGAGTCGGACTATAAAGAAAGCTGAGTGCTGAAGAGTTGATGCTTTTGAACTGCGGTGTTTGAGAAGATTCTTGAGAATCCCTTGTACTGCAAGGGGTCAAAAGAGTGAATCCTAAAGGAAGTCAGTCCTGAATATTCACTGGAAGGACTGACGCTGGGAAAGACTGAAGACAAGAAGAGAAGTGGAAGACAGAGGATGAGACGGTTGGATGACATCACCGACTCGATGGACATGCGTTTGAGCAAGCTCCGGGAGTTGGTGATGGACAGGGAGGCCTGGAGTGCTGCAGTCCATGGGATCTCAAAGAATTAGATATGACTTAGTGACTGAAATGAGAGGAGGCAGACCCCAAACTGTGATAAATGCTATACAAGAGATGAAAAGAGCAAACAGAGAAAGTGAGAAAAACAAGGAGGGATGCGGTTTAGACATAAGGAACTCAGAAAATCTCTCTGAGGGGGTAATAATTATACTGAGATGTAAAAGTTGAGAGGATACAAGAAACATGAGAACACCCAAAGGCTGCAAGACAGAAACAGTTTTTTAGGTGTTGAAAGAAACAAAGGCCAAGCTAAAGATGAGTAGGTAAATGGCAGACAGGTATAAGAAGGTGTTAGGAAGGCAAAGAGTGGGATTTGTGGAGGACCTTGTATGACTAGATTTCTTCTTTGGTGAAATAATAAGCCATGAAAAAGCATTTAAATAGTATTTACATTTAAATTTTATGAAAAGCACTCGTTACTGACTGGAGGATGTGTTAAAAGATAGTGAGAACTGAGAAAAGAAATAAATCATGAGAGGTTGCTGCAATAAATCACAAGAGATGGTGGGAGTCTAGCCTGCAGTTGGAAACACTGCAAATGAAGGCACCTAAGTGGACTGTAGATATCTCAGTAAAAATGGAAAACAAACTGCTATCAAATTGTAGCTGTGCAGGTGGAGAGACAAGATGAAAGATTACTAGACTTGAGCAATTTGTGAATCCATTTACTGAAATGGGGACGATTATTAATGGTAGGCAATTAATATAGCAGATGCTGCTGGCTCCCCACAAATATCCTTTCTCTTCCTTTTACTTTACTAACAAAATACTCATTATATGGTGCAGCAATGAGCTCTCACACACAAAAAAAAGAACAAAAAAACACATTTCCTAGCCTTCCTTGCAATCTAAGAACACAGCATAAATTCAAAGCTGTGTGCTGTGCCATGCTAAGTCCCTTCAGTTGCATTCAACTCTTTGTGACCCTGTGGACCATACCCACCAGGCTCCTCTGTCCATGGGATTGTCCAGGCAAGAACACTGGAGTGGATTGCTTTGCCCTTCTCCAGGGGATCTTCCCGACCCAGGGATTGAACACGCATCGCTTACTTCTTCATTGGCAGGCAAGTTCTTTACCACTAGTGCCACCTGGGACATCTAAATTCAAAGCTACCAAATATCGTATAGATGGCTTTAATGTCTATACTGTATGCTAAGATGTGCATAAGCATTAAATAAAAAAGCATGTAAATTGCTTCATGCAGCCAGTCGCTGGCACAGAGATCATGAATGTTATTCTTGTTGATATTGTTATTATTATTAGGATATATTCTAAACTTTTATTAATTTTCAAAACTATTTCAAAGTCTTTGGATAAGTTGTAGAGTGTCAGAATAAAGATAAAAGAATATATTTTGTATTCAGATCTTATTGTTGCAGGATCTATTAAACAGTTAATGGCTAGTGTAAGCAAAGTACAAAACTAACACACTGTTGATATGGCCATATCATTTTAATTTTCTGAGTACAGGTTTTCTTGCCTAAAAGATTTAAAATATAAGTAAAAATTATTTGAGATATGTAAAATGTCACACAGTATCATTGTCAAAGAGTTTTACTTATGAATACTGTCTAGATGTACAGGTAAAAATTCCACCGTGTCTTAACTACCTCTCATTGGACTTTTCAAAAAAAAAAAAAAAGAAAGAAACCAATCTAACAAACTCTTAGAATAAGTAGATAAAGAATAGAAGTCTAAGAAAATACATGCCTTGTCTCTCAATGTATTGTACTTGCACACTGGCGTGGGGAGGCTTTTATTTTCTTGAGGACAAAAACAGTCACTCTTATGCATAGAATTAAACACAGTTCCAAGCACAGAGAAAAAAATGTACACCTTAAGCTCAAGTTATAGATTATTTTATAATTCCATATTTTAGAAAAGAAAGTAGAAAAACTGGAAACACTAACCTTTACTTCCTCTAATTATTTTTGCTATACTTAACGTAAAACAAATAGTTTAAAAAATATTTTCAAACTGTTATCAGAACTGGATGCAAAGTGTTTATTTCAGAGTGTGGAAGTGAAGTGAACATCGCTCAGTCGTGTCCAATTCTGCGATCCCATGAACAATATACAGTCCGTGGAATTCTCTAGGCCAGGATACTGGAGTGGGTAGCCTTTCACTTCTCCAAGGATCAAAGCTAGGTCTCCCACACTGCAGGCGGATTCTTTACCAGCTGCCGATATAGTTCCTTCAGATTATCTCCAATCTAGAATAGTTCTCTCATGCTTTTGCCTTTCAATTTGCTGATTCCTCACCTTGGATCTAACAACTGTGTCTTTTTTTTAGCTAATTCTTGCTTATTTTTACAACAGTTTCAACATCTTCCTTTCAAGCCTCACCAGAAACCTCCTCATCTGGCCCCTGGTTGGCCTCCTCCCTGCCCTCATAGCACCCTGCCCTTAGCTCTTTGGGAAATGTAGCCCCATTCTGGACTTCCCTGGTAGCTCAGCTGGTAAAGAATCTGCCTCCAAAGCAGGAGACCCAGTTCGATTCCTGGGTTGGGAAGATCCCCTGGAGAAGGGATAGGCTACCCACTCCAGTATTCTTGGCTTCCCTGGTGGCTCAGATGGTAAAGAATCCGCCTGCAGTGCAGAAGACCTGGGTTTGATCACTGGGTCAGGAAGATCCCCTGGAAGAGGGCATGGCAGTCCACTCCAGTATTCTTGCCTGGAGAATCCCCATGGGCCGAGAAGCCTGGCGGGCTAAAATCCACAGGGTCGCAAAGAGTCGGACACAAATGAGAGACTAAGCACAGCACAACACAGCACAGCCCTGTTCTCAGTCAGTTCAGTTCAGTGGCTCAGTCGTGTCTGCCTCTTTGTCACTCCATGAACTGCAGCAAGCCAGGCCTCCCTGTCCATCACCAACTCCCGGAGTTCACTCAAACTCACGTCCATAGAGTTGGTGATGCCATCCAGCCATCTCATCCTCTGTCGTCCCCTTCTCCTCAGCCCCCAATCCCTCCCAGCATCAGAGTAAGAGATGTAAGTAAGCCCTGTTCTACCACCCTCTGCTGCTGCTGCTGCTGCTGCTGCTGCGTCACTTCAGTCGTGTCCGACTCTGGGTGACCCCATAGACGGCAGCCCACCAGGCTCCCCCGTCCCTGGGATTTTTCAGGCAAGAATACTGGAGTGGCTTGCCATTTCCTTCTCCAATACTTGGAAGTGAAAAGTGAAAGTGAAGTTGTTGACTGTGTCCGACTCTTAGCGACCCCACGGACTGCAGCCCCCCACCCTCTATAAGATTGCAAAGTCCCTGAGAACCAGGTGGAGTGTACTTTGTAAACAGCATCCCTTTCAGAAAAGCAGAAACA
>SJYC01019874.1:0-23506 GCA_006408675.1 Madoqua kirkii
GTGGCGGGAGAGAGCTAGCTTTGGCTCCTCTTTTTATATGTAGTTTTTTTTTTCCCCACCCTGGGCCTATCCTATGTAAATTGGGCCAGCCTGGAGTGTTGTTTGTTTTACCTGAGGTCCTCACTCTGGTCCTTGGACCTTCCTTTGTTCTATATTTGAGGGCGTTTCTCTTCCTTATCTTTTAGACACTGCCATTCTGGGCTCCTTTTCCCTATTCTAACTACCTAACAGTATTCATAAGTTAAGCCGTGGACTTACAGGTAATTATAATAAATTGGTAGTTATCTGACAAGTGTTGGTATTTACTTCTTGATTAATCATTGTTTGGGTCTAATAAAATGTTTACCCTCTGATTTGTTTTGTGTTCTTCCCATATACCCGGTACTCTGCTAGGTGCTGTAGATATTGTGATTTAACACATGGTACAGATTTTGCTTTATGTAGATTAAATAAAAATGAAAACAAAATAATTTTTCTATGATGTTATGTTATAGAATTGTATACTTAATATTTCTTGATTCTGCACCGTATTTGAAGTGACATGTGAAAAAGACATTTAACGATAATTTTGTGCAAAATTGAATATTTTGATGCTGATTTTGCTGATATTCATCCTCTCTAAGCTTTGTTAACAAAAAAGTTGGATCTTTCTTTTGATAAAGGTATGTATTTTCTCCATAACGCCTGAGATCTTGAGACATTTTCTCTGCATTTGTATCACTGAAATACCTCATTTTGCTTATCCATTCATAATTTTAGGATCTGTCAGTTTCTTCCATTGCTACACCCTGCCTCTTTAAACTCAATCTTCAACCATCTATTTCCAGAATTATGTTATGAATAATGAATACATATTCTTTTAATGTAATTGGTTTCACAGTTAAGTGTTGTATTGAGACCAGAAAGTTTTCTTTTTTAGCCCTCCAAATTATTTCAGCCTTTGTTTCCAGATTATTCAGCCTTTGTTTCACTGTTATTGCATCATTTGGTAGTACCATTTTATTTTAATTAGCCTTTTGTGTCCTATCCTAAGGGAGGTATGCAAACGTTTAAATGGCAATAGAAACACAGCTGTAAATATAAAAATTGTGATACTTTGGATGCTAAACTGTCAAATGATTGCTTAAAATACTTGTTTGCCCGCTGGTACGTAAGTAGGCTTCCCTGGTGACTTGGTGGTAAAGAATCTACATGCCAATGCAGGAGACATGGGTTTGATCTATGGGTTAGAAGATCCCCTGGAGAAGGAAATAGGAATCTACTCCAGTATTCCGGGAAATCTCGTAGACCGAGGAGCCTGGTGTGCTCCATGGGGTTTGTAAAAGTGCCTGACATGACTTAGCAACTAAACGACAATAACTAGTAAGTGAAAGTATGGATTCTCTGTAAAAAAGACCCTTTATGAGCATCAGTATATAATACATGCCAGCCTGGGCTGTGTGAAAGTTAAATGTATAAAAATGAGCAACAACCTGCATGTGAATATTCTTTTTTATTCTAGCAGCCTCGTTAAATAGATGGGTTTAAGGCTAAAGAGGACAAGTTCATGAGCTACACTCTGGAAGCCAGGAAGGATCTTGGAAAGTCATGCAATGAATCCTTCTCCCTGTTGGTATTTAAGGCAAAGATATGGTCCCTCCAGTCTGTGGTCTGGATCAGTCTGCTTTCTTGGTATCCCTGTGCCAAGGCTTCAACTCCTATAGTAAGTGTTCTCCTTTTGGGCTACATGGTATTCATTTATTTTTTAACTCCTAAAATTTTAAGTGACAGTAGTGGGAAAGAACCAGACTACCAGTGTAGGAGATGTAAGAGACATGAGTTCGATCCCTGGGTTGGGAAGATCCCCTGGAGGCGGGCATGGCAACCCACTCCAGTATTCTTGTCTGGAGAATCGCATGGCCAGAGGAGCCTGGCAGTCCATAGAATCACAAAAGAGTCGGGTATGACTGAGGCGACTTGGCACACAGCACAGAAAATTGTATTTAGTCCATATATTTTCAACATCATTACAATCCACATAAAATGGCCTGCTCTCAGGTATTAATCTTTGAATCAGGAGTCGAAAGACCTGCGTATCTCTCTCTATCCCTTATGAGCTAAAGGACATGATGACCTTGAACAGATGATTCTGCATCCCTCCTTCCTTGTCTGTGACTATTAAGGCTCTTAACCTGTTCCACCCATCTCCCAAAGTTGTGGAAAGTCAAACAAATCATATGCATGAAAGGACTTTGGAAACAGTATAAATATAACAAACATGAAAAAGTTTTATTGACCGGCAGAGGTAGTTATAGATTTAACAGCAGGTAGGGATACTAGTTGTGGGGTGTTGTTTCTTCCACCCAACAAAAATGCCGTTTCACCATTTCTCTGAGATTTGCAGGCATTCTGACTCTACACAGATTCCTCACCACTAAGCACTGGTGTCAGTGGAGGAGGCCAAGTCTCCTTATTTGTAATATTTAAATACTGCAATATTTGTTTATTTGAATTCCGATTATTTAGGTCCTAGACTTTTTCAATGAGCCCTAGCCCTATCTACTAGGAATGCCTACAATCTCGCATTCTTCCCTCTCCTAGAAAAACTCACTTTACAGGTTGTCCTCTGGGGCTATTATGATCATCAGAAACACCAGTACAATTTTGAGTACTCACATGCAACCTTACCATTTGCCAGTGTAAAGACTCAGGGTGGCATGTCTACGTGCCCTGTAACTAGAAAGATGAAAACTGTCTCAGCAAAAGATGAGAAACACGAATGTTTTCATCTCTCTCATGACTGCTTGCAAAAGCCCCTGAGATCATAAAGGATGCCCTTCTTCTTGCTGTCTGCAATGACTTTTTTTTTAATCAGAGGATAATTGCTTTACAAGGTTGTGTTAGTCTCTGCTGTACTAACAGCATGCATCAGCTGTAAGTATTCTCATGTATCTTTTCCCGCTTGAGCCTCCCTCCTACTCACCGCCCCCTGCCAATGTCCAGCCTCTCTAGGTCATCACAGAGCACCAAGCTTAGCTCTGCCAGTGACTTTCTATCACATGTAAGGGGAAATCTAACTACCTTTCTTACCAGTAGGATTTCAGCACTATCCTTACATGATCCAGGCCTAGTTCCCAGCTCTGCTATCATGTTCTAGCCTTGCAGTCTTGTTGCTGTTCCGCGAACCAAATAAGACTTTTCCCATCATTTCCCAAGCACTTTGTACTCACTGTTCTCTTCTCCATAAAACTCTTTACACAGATATTTGATGGTTCACTCTCTTCCATCATTTTTCTATCCGAATAAAGAATTTTGCTGACCACCCTGAGTCAATAACCTCACATTACTATCCTCTTGGCCCAAAGTTTTTCTTTAGAGCCGTTTTTTCTTTCTGACTTTGTATATCTAATTGCTCGTGCATAGTTATTTTTGTATAAGCTCCCTGGAGGCTGAGGTTTTCTGGTTTCTTTTCTTATATATCAATGGCACTTAGAATGGCATAGAAAGGTTCTCATAAATATTTGTTGAATGAATGATTTGTCAAAGGTTTATCATCACATTTCCTATTCCCTGAGTCACTAGCTGTCTTCTTCATTGCCCCTCACTTTCCTGCATCTGGGAGAATAATTGGATTACATGTTTGCAGTGGCTTGTGGCTCAATGCTATACTAAGCAATAATTTTCAAATTTTGAAAAAAGAAACAAACCTCTAAAATTTACATAAAGAAACAACTAGAATCAGCAGAGCAGAGACAATAGTCTGGACTTTGCCTCACTATCTGAGCACCAATCTCTTGGCTGCTCTTTGAAAGTAGAGTAGACCTTTGGCAAGCAGTGATGGCAGCCACAAGGGAAGCCAGAGAATGCTGGAGTGGGTAGCCTATCCCCTCTCCAGCAGATCTTCCCAATATAGGAATCAATCCGCAGTCTCCTGAATTGCAGGCACATTCTTTACCAACTGAGCTATCAGGGAAGCTCAAGAAGAGAGCAAAGACCCATTTGTGCTCTAGTGCTGCTGAGTTCCTGTATTAACAAGTATCCTTTGGTGTAAAGCAATCACATCTTCTTGTTTAAATGCCAGATGCTTAGGATTGTAATTTGTCTTTGGCATATACATACACAGGAGATGAAAAATCAAATAAACCCGTATGGTCTACACTGGCTGCATCAAATAAAAATCTGGATCTTGGCCCTTGAATGGGGATACCTATATTACTATATTTCCCTTTCTTCTTTCACAGATAAAGTTTTCCATCAGGAAACCTATACCCACTGGCTCTGCATTTTCTTCACCATCATATCCCTTTAGAACCTCATCATGCCAACAGAAGAAACCGTTTCCTTAAAGATTATCCTTCATTGCCTTCTATCAGCCATTGTATCAGCATGTCTTTCCAGATCTTCACAATGGACCTGTGCCACTCTGAGTCTCCATCCATAATTCTGACTCTCTAACTCTTCTGGAAACATAATGTGCGAGAAAGAGCAGTGTCATAATATATCCAAAGCACATTAATTAATACATGAATAACATGGCTATTATATTACTAATTACCTGCTTGAGCTAATCCTGATGACTTTGAAATAAGTGGTAGAGTTGGGAAGTTGAATTAGTTTACAGTCATACATTCTGGATCAGGCAGACCTGTCCAAGTATGAAGTGACTGCGTAGCCTTTAGCTAGTGGGATAACCTTTCTATTCCCTAATGTCCTCATCTCTACAATAGAACCAATCATATCCACCCAACAGTGTGGTTATGGAAAATAATATTCTAAGTCCTTGGCACAAAGTATTCTTTAAAAGGATGTCAGTTTTCATCTTTCTTTTGTACTTTCAACGATTTCCTTGAACTTCTTTCAGCAGATTCTCCCTTGTTCTCATTTACTTTTTTTTTCCATTAACTATCTCTTCTTTGAGACTCCCACTCAAAGATCCAGCTCCACACTAAGTGCTCATTGAAAAGTTCTAAAGTCTTAAGTCACTTGTATGTTTTAATATTAGTCATCTAATTTGAATAAGTACAAAACTAAATCAATCTTTCTCCAAACTAATTCAGCTTCCCAACTCTACCACTTATTTCAAAGTCATCAGGATTATCTCAAGCAGGTGATTAGTAATTATAATAGCCACCGTTATTCATGTAAATATTAATTAATGTGCTTTGGATATATTACTACACTGATTCCTCACGAAGATGTGAGGTAGGAATTTATCATCAGACATCTCTGTGTGTATTGCACAGCTTGGTTCACCTTTTCTTTTAAAATTTACTCTATTAAGGTATAATATTTATTAGTAATTATATTAATAATTAAATCATTAATTTTGTGTGCAATTAGATAACTTGATGACATAAATAGTTACATAACAATCACCACATTCACAAACTAGAACATTTGCCAAAACTATTCCACACATTTTAAGTCAATTCTTTTATCCAATCCACTAGCCTCTGGCAATTACTGATATTCTATCACAATTTTGCGGCTCACCTTTTTATTCCAGTTTTTATTATAGCAATTACTTATGCATATGTGTAGTTTGAAAGAATCTTACTTTGACTCTACGGAGTATCTCATCCTTTCTGCCCCGCTCTTTCTCCACCACCATGAAGTAGGTTTCCTCCACTGCACACTATTCTGACACACAGGCAGACCTTTAAGTAGGAGAATGTCAACACAACGTAAGGCAACTCAGACCAACTGGGAATGAAGGAAAAATACTCCCCCTTTCCATTGTCCTTGGAGAGGCAATTCTGAGGTGCATTTAACACAACGCTCCAAGGGTTCTCAGAGGGATCTGCCTCCATTTGCCCTTGATTGCCTTGTCTTCCTTTCACATCTGTTCATGTTTGACTCTTCCTAGCCTTCCTTAAGATCATTTCCCAGAAAAACCTTCCTGTATAGAAGTTTTACCTTGGACTCTCCTCTTAGGGGAAACCCAAGCTAAGACAGAAGTATTATTTTTATCCCTGTTTAAAAAATATTTTGTAAACTAAGGCTTAAAAAGGTTATCAGTCCACAATTGTATAGCTGTTAAAAGAGCAAGAGCTTGGACCCAGAATAGCCCGATTCCACAATTTGTGTTCTTAATCACCACATAGCTTTTCAAGGTGGAAACGAAAATCAACTTTGATTCTGTGCAGTGTTTTCATAATGTACATCTAAATTGCCAGCTTTCTGATATTTAGTCTTTTGAAATATCTCACTCATCAGTTACTGAAAGTGATTTCGCCCAGCTGGAAGTCACGCTGGGTAATTTCCTACTGCTTTCGCTTTATAGCCTCCTTTTTGCTTACTATGGCAGCCTGACAGTTGATTTTCTTTCTTCTCATCAGGCTATATTGTTCATGGTTAAGTGTGTTGGCTCTGAGGCCTGATGAAACTGATCTCAAATCTTAGCTGTCTCAGGCCTTAACCAAGTGGTATATGATGCGATGCTTAACCTCTCTGACTCACAGTTTATTTATAAAATGGTAAAGTAATTCTTGACAAAATTGTTTAGGTTCAATAAATATAATAATGCATATATTTTCACTTGTTCAAACAGTAAACCATGGGATGCCATCTTCACATTATTGCATTTGTTATTATTGGTGTTGTTGAGTTGATTTTAAGTGGTAAAGTTTTGAGAAGCTGGAGACTTTTATTGTTAAATATATATTCATTCCAGGATTTCCCTGGTTGTTTAGTGGTTAAGACTCAGTGTTTCCACTGCTGAAGGCACTGGCTTGATGTGGTTGGGGAAGGAACTAACATCCCACATGCCACACAGCACTGTCAAAAAATTTTAAAAAGAAAAAAATATATATAATTCATGCCTTTAATTTCTATGAAGGCATTTATTTTTATTAGTCTAATATTTTTATAATATAAGAAGCAATCAAAAAATTTCTGAATTTTGAAATCATGTGTGCCATGCATAAAGACGTCAATACAAATATTGCTTAAGTAATGGAAGGAATTCTGAAGACCCAGCAGACTCACATTATTGATTAAAATGCTCCATTTTGTAGCATTCAGATGATCTTCAGTGCTGTGGCAATGAAATAAAAGCTACCAAGAAATAGTAATTTCCCATTAAAAGATGATTTACTGTTTGGATTTAAATATGCTGTCCTCCAATTTATATTTCCTAAAATAAATGACAACCCCGATTGAAATTTTAAAGGAGTCCTTAAAACTTGGGTTAAATAGAAAACCAAACTTGACTGAAATACAGGAGTTTCTAGTTAGTGAAAGCATACAATTTTGTACACTGACATTTGTCAAGCCTTTTATAAAATATGTTTGTGCAAACTTTGTCTATTTTCAAAGAACCTAATTTGGTTACAATTTCAACCATAAGTACAAAGAAAATGTAATTAAAGTGTGTCCCTCCCTCAATGTTTACATCTGGCATTTTATGTACCTAATTAAATTCTCTTTCTAGTACTCCACCCAATGGCTACGTGGTTATAACCAGAAGCATAAGAAGCGTCAAGAATATATTTGACTGTCCTCAAATCGCGAGCAAGCTTGTAACTGAGCCTGCTGTGGTTTGTAATTTCATGTTTTAAGAAGAAAATTCTTAATCACATTCTTTATTTAGTTCCCCCAAGCCAGATACTTATTTGTAGTTGCAAGCAGTCACTCCCACCCTGCTTGATTACATACTTGCTGTACATTAAGGGGAGGACTCTGTCCCAAAATTGCCAGAAAAGTCATCTTCAAAGACAAAGAAATGGGAGTCTGTAAAAGAAAAACAGGCTGCTTCAAAAGTTAACTGATCAATATCTGCTCTACTGAGGTCAGAGAAGTTCCTAGAGATGGACCCCAGAGCAGAGGGGCACTCTAACAGATTTATATCTGTGATTATTTCATTATTTGTTCACTGATCTCACCTCTTGTTCCACAAGGACTCAGACTGTGTCGCTTACTCATCACTGCATCCACCAGAGGCAAGCATAGGGCTCGACATATGAATATGATATGAACTGATAGCCAAATGAATCTCTCCTTCATTGTTTTCCTTTCTGTCCTTTCATGAGGATTTTTTCTTTCTAACTAGACCTTAGTCATCTGAGAGCAAAGGCCATACCTTATATTTCTCCAAAATCCTTTCCAATAGTATTCTATTCAAATCAGTGTCCACACCTGTAGGATGTTAAGCTGTGAACTTGAGAAAGGAAAGGAAAGGTAAGGAAGCAAGAATGAGAGTAAACAGTTATGATGATTTATGCACGGCACATCTCTGAATAGACATTGAATTACGTGCAAATCCCAAATTTGTTCTATAAACTCTATATTAATTTCATACGGCTTCACCCAGCTACTGGAAAGTGAGAAAAACAGAAACCAAGGAAAAAACTCGAGGCATTTGGGTAGGCAAACTGAAGTCTAAAGTATAGCTCTGTTACTTAGCAGTTTTATAATCTTGCACAAACTTCCAATTCTTGTTGGATTTCAGTTCCCTCAGTTGTGTTGGGTCTGTCTTTTTTTGGAGGGTTGTTGTGGAGATTAGGTGAGTGGAGAATTTAAGACTCTAACCTATTTTTTTTTTTAAGAATGAAAACCTATTACAGACCAATAAATATATCTCCTCCCCCCAGTCATTTTGTGCAAGTATTGTAACATCTCTGTAACTTAATCTGCTTATCTGAAAAACAGGTGAAACAGATAAAGGGGTTAAATATGAGTCAGAGTTCATGATCATAAACACTATACTATAATTTTAAGTTAGTTCCTAATTAGTTTTTATAATGGCTTTAAACTCAACTCATTTAAAAATTAACAGTCTTTCATACAATATTATATGGCACTTATATAGGACATAGACAGAAAAAAGGATATGTGTGTGATGCGTGTGTGTGTGTGTGTTTGAGAGAGAAATAGAAGGTCCAGTTTTCTGTGTCTGGGCTTGGTTCACCTGTTTTTTTCTTCTCAGCATGTGAATGAGTGGCTATTATGTGTCACCCTTCATAAAGCTTTGTGTGCCTAACCTTCATTTAGTTAAGCATAAGGTGTTTATCTCTGAGTCAGAGCTCACATATCTGTTCAAACTACAGGCTTAGCTATTTTGAATAAAAGATTAATAGTAAAAGAACATGTATCATTTTCTTCATATTTAGGGATATCTTGATCATTTTATTCAACTAATTTTGGTTCTGACTCTGGTCTAAGGGATTTATATTTCATTTAATCTAATACCTTGTACAGTATGCACTCTTCTCCCTCTTCTTCTCATAAGGAAACGGGTACAAAGGGTTTCAGTAACTTGCCCATGGTTACACAACAGGTAAGTGCTAAAGCCAGGATTTACATGGAGGTAGATAATCTCGGGATGGAGAAGGCAATGGCACCCCACTCCTGTACTCTTGCCTGGAAAATCCCATGGACGGAGGAGCCTGGTAGGCTGCAGGCCATGAGGTTACTAAGAGTCAGACATGACTGAGCGACTTCACTTTCACTTTTCACATTTATGCACTGGAGAAGGAAATGGCAACCCACTCCAGTGTTCTTGCCTGGAGAATCCCAGGGACAGGGGAGCCTGGTGGGCTGCCGTTTATGGGGTCACCCAGAGTCGGACACGACTGAAGCGACTTAGCAGCAACAGCAGATAAGCTCAGGAGATTTTGCTCTTCCTCTCTGCACTTTTTGGCTTCCTAATGGTTTACTAACTTCATATATTACAGCTGAAAAGTTTTACTGCCTAGCACATGTGTTACAGCAAAAGTGATTACCAATTAATATTATGTAAATGGCCATGGAGAAGTCAAGTGGGCCTTAGAAAGCATCACTACGAACAAAGCTAGTGGAGGTGATAGCATTCCAGTTGAGCTATTTCAAATCCTGAAAGATGATGCTGTGAAAGTGCTGCACTCACTATACCAGCAAATTGGAAAACTCAGCAGTGGCCACAAGACTGGAAAAGGTCAGTTTTCATTCCAATCCCAAAGGAAAGCAATGCCAAAGAATGCTCAAACTACCGCACAATTGCACTCATCTCACACGCTAGTAAAGTAAAACTGCTAGGTGTCTTAATTCATTTCTCTCAAAAGTGCTGTGAGATTAGTACTCTTGTATCATTTTTTTTTTAATATATTGATAAGGTTCAGTTCAGTTCAGTCGCTCAGTCGTGTCCCACTCTTTGCAACCCCATGGCCCAGCATGCCAGGCCTCCTTGTCCATCACCAGCTCCTGGAATTTACCCAAACTCGTGTCCATTGTGTCGGTGATGCCATCCAACCATCTCATAAAGTTTCATTTATTTGCATCACAAGATGTATGAAGGTTGGACTGGGGCCAGGAAGGAGAGAAACGAACCCCAAGAACACTGAAGAACTATTCAGAGCACAAGACTAGATTTGGTGCCTCGACGAGAGAAAGACAGAGGGGACAGAAAGGAGCTTCCCTGTTAGGTAAATTGTCATCACCATAAGGCCCTATTTGTGAACAGGGAAACTGAGCATCAGAGAGGTTAAGGACTTGCCCATGGTCAGAAAGCTGGTACGTAGCACAGCATGGGTTGGGAACTGTCTAACTAAGCCCATGTTGAAGTGCTATTTCCTCTAACACCCTTCTAAGGAAGAGGAGAAACGGGGGAAGTGGTATATCTAAGGACTTAAAAGGTGAAATAGAAGAGTTTGGAGAAAAACCTCTTTCTAAGTTTCTAAGAGTGACCTGTTCTTCAACTGTTTTTTTCTATTCTTTTGTGAATTCATATCAACTTATTATCCCTTGTATTCTGCTCTACTCACTGTGTTGATTGCCTGTGTTATACAATGTACTATGGTGGTGGTTTAGTTGCTAAGTCACGTCCGACTCTTGCGACCCCATGGACTGTAGCCAGCTAGTCTGTGGGATTCTCCAGGCCAGAATACTGGAGTGGGTTGTACGTGGGATGCCCTCCTCCAGGCGATCTTCCCAACCCAGGGATCAAACCTGGGTCTCCTGTGTTGCAGGCACAATATACTGTGCTTGCTGGTATATATGTATGCAGTTGGCAGCATGGAGTAAGGGTTGGGTGGAGATATTTTTTTCCCCTAAATCAAGAAGTTTATGATCTGGATAGAGAAATAATATGCATGTGTTTTCCTAAATAACACCCAAAATTTCTGAGCCTGACCCCAAGGCTCTTCCCAAGTGGATCATAGCCTTCCTCATTGTCCTAGAGCTCTGCCTTCTCCTCACTTTGACCTCATTGGACCATCCAGCTACTCAACAGGCAAGCCTGTGCTTTTTAAGTACAGTTTTCTGGAATATCTTTGTCATTTGAGGGCACTCCTCTCTTTCCTAACTCCTAACATACTAGATGATAAAGTATCCACTAAAGACCAGTCTCATAATATGTCCTTGCTGTTTAGTTGCTGAGTTGTGTCCACAATACAACTCTTTGTGACTCCATGGTCTATAGCCCGCCAGGCTCCTCAGTCCATGGGATTTCCCAGGCAAGAATACTGGACTGGGTTGCTATTTCCTTCTCCAGCAGATTTTCCCAACCCAGGGATCCAATCTGTGTCTCTTGCATTGGCAGGTGGATTCTTTACCACTGAGCCACCAGGGAAGTTTGCCAATTAGATACACCAGTTTAGTTTTTGGTAGCCTGAGCAAATGGGGTGCGTGCATATACACACACACGCACACAGATCTGAATTCCTTTAGTGAACTTCCAGATGTTCAAGCTGGTTTTAGAAAAGGCAGAGGAACCAGAGATCAAATTGCCAATATCCGCTGGATCATGGAAAAAGCAAGAAAGTTCCAGAAAAACATCTATTTTTGTTTTATTGACGATGCTAAAGCCTTTGACTATGTGGATCACAATAAACTGTGGAAAATCTGAAAGAGATGGGAACACCAGACCACCTAACCTGCCTCTTGAGAAATCTGTATGCAGGTCAGGAAGCAACAGAACTAGACATGGAACAACAGACTGGTTGCAAATAGGAAAAGGAGTACGTCAAGGCTGAATATTGTCACCCTGCTTATTTAGCGTTTATGCAAAGAACATCATGAGAAACGCTGGGCTGGAAGAAGCACAAGCTGGAATCAAGACTGCCGGGAGAAATATCAATCACCTCAGATATGCAGATAACATCACCCTTATGGCAGAAAGTGAAGAGGAATTAAAGCCTCTTGATGAAAGTGAAAGAGGAGAGCGAACAAGTTGGCTTAAACCTCAACATTCAGAAAACTGAGATCACGGCATCTGGTCCCATCACTTCATGGGAAATAGATGGGGAAACAGTGGAAACAGTGTCAGACTTTATTTTGGGGGGCTCCAAAATCACTGCAGATGGTGATTGCAGCCAGGAAATTAAAAGATGCTTATTCCTTGGAAGGAAAGTTATGACCAACCTAGATAGCATATTGAAAAGCAGAGACATTACTTTGCCACCAAAGGTCCGTCTAGTCAAGGCTATGGTTTTTCTAGTGGTCAGGTATGGATATGAGAGTTGGACTGTGAAGAAAGCTGAGCACTGAAAAATTGATGCTTTTGAACTGTGGTGTTGGAGAAGACTCTTGAGAGTCTCTTGGACTGCAAGGAGATCCAACCAATCCATTCTAAAGGAGATTAGTCCTGGGATTTCTTTGGAAGGAATGATGCTAAGGCTGAAACTCCAGTACTTTGGCCACCTCATGCAAAGAGTTGACTCACTGGAAAAGACTCTGATGCTGGAGGCATTGGGGGCAGGAGGAGAAGGGGACGACTGAGGATGAGATGGCTGGATGGCATCACCAACTCGATGGATGTGAGTCTGAGTGAACTCCAGGAGTTGGTGATGGACAAGGAGGCCTGGTGTGCCCTGATTCATGGGGTCGCAGAGAGTTGGACGCAACTGAGCAACTAAATTGAACTGAAATGGAATCCAACAGAGAGGCCATGCTCAGATGTGTCATGATGGCAGCAGCAGTATCTAGGATGGCAGGTGTCTTGGCTAGACCATTCCTGTCATAAAATGGTTATTGTCCCTCCTGTTCCTGGGCCCTTTAAAACTGCTTTGATTTCTGTCTCTTTCCTAAACCTGCCCTTCATGTGAAATGTTGAATCTCTGAGTCGTAATGCTGCTCTTGCTGCTGCTAAGTCGCTTCAGTCGTGTCCAACTCTGTGTGACCCCATAGACAGCGGCCTACCAGGCTCCCCCGTCCCTGGAATTCTCAGCAAGAACACTGGAGTGGGTTGCCATTTCCTTCTCCATGCATGAATGTGAAAAGTGAAAGTGAAGTTGCTCAGTCGTGTCTGACTTTTAGCGACCCCATGGACTGCAGCCTCTCAGACTCCTCTATCCATGGGATTTTCCAGGCAAGAGTACTGAAGTGGGTGCCATTGCCTTCTCTGCTGAGTCCTAGTAGTCTTTCATTAAAGCCCCTTTTATTGCTTAATCCAGAACAGCAAACTGTCCATTCTCTATCTTCAGACTATGAAATCTCTCAAGCATTTTCTGATATCTATGATCTGAATGAAATATTCTCTTCTTTTTGAAATGTGCCCATTACTGTATGAGGTATATACATTGAAAAATATAGGTAAGAATTTAAAAGAATATCATTCTCCAATAGTATATATAGCATAGTATAGTATAGCATAGTTCAGTATAATGTAGTATATATTAGGTTCTTTCATACAATAAGAAAGAGATACACTCAGAATTTAATAATGAAAGTTTATTATAGTTTATTATAAGTATATTACAAGTGATCTTCTTGGGTATTCTACTGCTGCTTTCTCTCCTTTATATTCCCCCTTTCTCTCATTCATTCATTTAACAAATATTACTGAGCATCTTTGGTATTGATTAGTATTGTTCAAGGCGCTGGAGACACAACAATGGCCAAGACAAATAACGTCTTTATTCTAATGAAACTTCTGATGTCTAGGGAGAGAGAAATAAACAAGTAAAAAAATAAAATGATCACTTTCAAAGGGTTATAGGGTCAACAATAAAATAACATGGTAGAAAATTATTGGTTGGGGGCATATAGTAAATGTAGGGACAGCTAGGCAGGAAGTCTTCTTGGGGGAGATATTTTTCAAGCTGAGGTTTGAATGATGAGAAGAAATTAATTACATAGAACAGAAGAGTAATCCAGGTAGAGGAAGCTGTATACACAAAGGGCATATGGTATGTTCAAGTTCAGGGAAAAGACCAGTTTGAATGGCAGGAGAGGAGGTAGAAGGGGCAATAGGTGCTTTTTGGTTAGACTCTAAGGGGTCACTTTGAAATGTGTGAATTTTACCCTTTCACTTTTTGTAGATTATCCTCTCTATTTTGTATCTTTGGGCTTCAAACTTCCCAGTTAGGAAGAACCCAATTGAATAGATTACTCATCATCTTTGTTACTTGTATTAATTAAGAAAATGTTTACTCACCTGATAGATAACCCTCAAAATCTTAGTCAGTTAGTCCTGAGTGAAATAGAAGTACATTTCTTACTCCATGAAATTCCAGAAGGTTGTTCCTGATCACTGTTAGGGAGCTCTGTTTTACTTAATCATTCAGGGGCTCAGACTGATAGATGATTCACCATCATCATCTTGTATCTTTCAACTTTGTCCTGAATCTAGATATCCAGACTGGAATGTGTTAGGGAGTTGGGAGAGAGAGGTGAATGGGTGACCTCAGGAGAGGGTTTATGGGCCAGCTGGAAGCGATGTGCAGCATTTCTGCTCACAACTGGCTATATGACCACACCAAACTGCAAAGGAAAGTGGGAGATGCTGCCTGCACGGTGCCCAGGAATAAAAGGAAACAGTTCAATCAGGCTTGGTCGGTGTAGTGAACTGTCTGAGGCTGTCTTTCTTGGTAAGCAGCAGAGCACAGGGTAACTGGTGGCTGTTTTAAGGCTTCCTACCCACGCTGTGTGTGTGCGCTGTGCACTAAGTCGCTTTAGTCTTGTCTGCCTCTTTGTGAGCCTGTGGACTAAAGCCCTCCAGGCTCCTTGTCCATGGGATTCTCTAGGCAAAAACACTGGAGTGAGTTGCCATGCCCTCCTCCAGGAGATGTTCCTGACCCAGGGATGGAAACTCCATCTCCTGCATTGCAGGTGGGTTCTTTACCCACTGAGCCACCTGGGAAGCCCCTCCTACCTATGAAAGGTAGATAAAGACCAAACATATTTTGAAAACCAAAGTTCAACTAAATATAATTTTTTTCTAGAAAATGAATAAACACTAAAATTTTGATAATACAGACTACAAAAATCGCTTGCCTAACTGGGATGAACTAGGACAGGTTGTGGGTTGAATAGTGTCCCCACCAATAGGTATATTTAAGTCCTAACCCCTGACACTTGTGGATGAGACCTTATTTGGAAATGAGATTCTTTGTAGATGTAATTGTGTATCTTGGGATGAGATTATTGTGGATTTAGAAGTTGTTTTACATGGGGCTTCCCAGGTGGTGCAGTGGTAAAGAATCTGCCTGCAGTGCGGAAGACACAGGTTCAATGCCTGTTGGGATGATATCCTAAATAAGGAAATGAAATTCACTTCAGTATTCTTACCTGAAAAATTCCATAGACAGAGGAACCTGGTGGGTTATAGTCCATGGGGTCACAAAGAGTCAGACACTACTGAGCGCAGGCAAGAGCTACATGGAAAGATAAAGCAGAAAGGAAGTAGATTTCCACGTTAATTTTATCCCCAGTCAGTACTTCCAGTGTACTCCCATGTCCCGTCTGTCAACAAGGTATCTTCCCTTCCCATTTTCAGGGATCCGCAAAGAGCACCTGTCAAACATGCTCAAAATGCATTCACTCTCTCCGTTTGGCCACAAACAACATATAGCACCTGCTACATCTCACTCAACTTTCCCTTGTCAAAACCCAGTGTTTCACAGTTGCTTGAGGGAATCTCAGTGCACCTGTGATTATACATGCATGTCGCTAAAATAAAGGTGCTGAGGTCCATGGAGATCAAAGCAGGAGTTTTAAAATTTGTTTATTGTCTGTGTTGGCTTTTAGACGTGGCAAGCAGGATCTTTCCACTGTGGCATGTGGGGATCTTTTTTTAGTTGCTGTATGTGGGATCTAGTTCCCTGTCCAGGGATTGAACCCAGACTCCCTCCATTGGAAGCTCAGAGCCTTACCACTGGACCACCAAGGTAGGCCCCTGCTGCTGCTGCTGAGTCGCTTCAGTCGTGTCCGACGCTGTGCGACCCCATAGACGACAGCCTACCAGGCTCCGCCATCCCTGGGATTCTCCAGGCAAGAATACTGGAGTGGGTTGCCATTTCCTTCTCCAATGCATGCAGGCATGCTAAGTCGCTTCAGTCGTGTCTGACTCTGTGCAACCCTATGGACAGCAGCCCACCAGGCTTCTCTGTCCATGGGATTCTCCAGGCAAGAATACTGGAGTGGGTTGCCATTTTTTTCTCCAGTTTAATTGCTAAGTCACATCTAACTCTTTGGAACTGTTAGACCCGGAGAAGGCCTAATCAACGGGAGTCATCGCTTCACAGATCACACCAGAACACAGGATATCGATGCAACCGCAAGAGGATTTATTGAACCGGCGCGCCGGGGTTCGAACTCCTCGGGAGGAGTGAACCCAGAACGCTGGTCACTAAGGATTTTTATACAGAAAAATCACAAGCAGGCGGGAGTGAGGTTAGGACACTGAAAACAATGTGATTGGGGGGAACATAGGCAGGTACAGGTGGGGTGAGGACGTTTGATTGGTGGGCAAGGCTTGACCTTTAAGGGGATAGGTCTGAGGTAGTCAGGTTGAAACGGCTGGCTGACCACCCTGTGGCGGTTGGTCAGTCTTCAGAAAAACAGCTACCCGGAAAAAGTTTTAACAGAAAATACATCACCGGGGGGGTCTCTTGCCAGTAGACAAGACTATAAGTCAATAAATCATCAGTTAAAGATCAATAGAAAAACACCATTATACCATTGTAGAGGGGCTGTTTCAGAGATCAGGAGGCCATGAGTCACCAGGCGAGGAGAAGGTTATTTTTCATGAGGTATGGCCTGCCTCTGGGAAAAGTTTTAGAACAAAGGAGGCCTAAAATTTTAACCTAATTTCTTCAGAACCCCATGAACCATAGCCCACCAGGCCCCTCTGTCCATGGGATTTCCCAGGCAAGAATACCAGAGTGGTATTCCTTCTCCAAAGTAGTCGCCAACACTGGGTAATTTAGGGAAGGGAGGGCAATGATCCTCTGCTCAGTTTTCTAGCAACTGAGTCCCATTGGAGCAGTGCCAGTTCCTCAACTCTCACTAGGTCCCTATGGTAGGGCCTCCTTCATACTCTGGTCCTAGCTCTTCTCTTGCCCAGGAGCTCCCATATGACCCAAGAGGCATGACGGGCAGCAAACATGGTCCCGGTGCCTCTGTTCTTTCCATCGTTTTTATTGACTTGACACCTCATTCTTGAAAAAAAGAAAAAGAAAAAAACTGTTCTTCCAGCCACAGAGAACTTTTGGCAAGAGAGAGGACTGTCACCTAGCCACACACACCTCTACTCGAGGCAATACACAGATCTCATAAGGAGAAAACTAGAAGGAAAAAGAGAGGATAATTGGTGTAGGGCATATTTGCAGCTGTCAGATATCACACCTCCTCTCCTGAGGTTGATCCTATTGTGCTAAGGAGCCATCAAAGAATTTGAATTGGTAGTTCAGCTTTTATGTGACTTGCTAATGTATTTCCAATGCCTAGGGGAAGTTCACGTCTCCTAGTCTTGGTGGGGTATTAGTCAATGAGGTATTTTTAACGTATAGCTGGCAGACTTTGGCTTGGTTCAAACACAGGATTTGGGTTGAGGATGGGGAAAAAAATAGCGTCTGGTGACTGCAGGAGCCCTGTAAAAGAGGCTTCAGGAAAAATGCCAGCCTCCATTTATAGCTGCTCATTTTGTCCCTATAGAGGCTAAAAGAAGGCCTTGTGCAGGAGAATGGATTTCAACTGCAGCTTAGGAAGAAAGCCAAGGACAATAAGAGAGGAAAAGGAGAATGAATTAGTTGAGGAATGTGTTTAGGGTTAGAAACAGAGAACTAGAAGGTGTTGGGGAAATAACTGTGACATGTCAAAAAAATACACATATACATTTATTTCATGGGGTAGCGTAACAGAAATGTACTTTCTTACAGTTCTAGAGGTTAGAAGTCTAAGATAAGGTGCTAGCAGGTTCTGTTTGGTTCAGTTTCTCTGGAGGCCCTCTCTCTGCCTTGTAGACGGCCATCTTTTCTCTGTAGCTGTTGCTCAGAGCACACGGGCCCCTGGTGTCTCTCTGTGTATCCAGGTTCCCTCTTCTTACAAGGATACCAGTCATATTGGATTCAGCTCCACCCTTTCAGCCTTATTTTAACATTTTAACTTTTTAAAGGCCTATCTCCAAATACAGTCACATCCGGAAGTACTGGGGCTTAGAGCTCCAACATATAAAATCTGGAGCAAACACAATTCATATCATGACAGATGTCTATTCAGGATAATGAGCAAGCATGTTTTCACGTACAGTTGAAGCACTAATTCATGTTCGTCTTTCACTGTCTCTTAAACATTTGTTTGATAGAAGTAAACAGTGCCTAGCCCTGAATGGTGTTTGGAATGAGTCAATGCTTTTCAGTTTTTAAAACCTTATTACATTCATGTTTACAAAATATTATTTCAGTTCAGTAGTTAGAATTTCGCATTTTCAGATAGCCATCAAGTGATTCAATTGTTATTGAAAGATAAGACTTCTTGGACTTGTCTGGTGGTCCAGGGGTTAAGAATCCACCTGCCAAGGCAGGGGACATGAGGTCAGCCCCTGGCTGGGGGAGAGTCCAGGTACTGCAGGGCAGCTAAGCCTGTACACTGCAGCTACAGGAGCCTGTGCTCTCTACAGCGCATGCTCTGCGACAAGAGACGCCATTGCTGTCAGAAGCCCATGGACTGCAGCTAGAGGAAGTTTGCAGGCAGCAGCGAAGACCCAGGGCAGCCAAATCAATAAAGAAATGTTCAAAAGATAAGACTTCTTACCTTCCTCCACGCTAAGCTCTGAGATGGCAGTTGCCTGCCTTTAGGAAAGAGCTTGTATGATTGACCTCTTCATCCCTCTGCCCTTCCCCCAATCCACTTGCTAACAGATGTTTCTGGTTTCTGGGGGCAAAGCTGAGGAGCAGAAAGCTAGTAGAAATGAGGAAAGGCACTGTTTTAGTCAACTTGTGCTGCTGTTACAAACACTGCAGACTGGTGTCTTGAATAGCATGTATCTATTTCTCACAATTCTGGAGACAGGGAGTCCCAGATCAGGGTGCTGGCCAGTGTCTTCTTGATGAGGGCTGTCTTCGTGGCTTGTAGACAACCACGTTCTCCCTGTGTTCCTGTATGGCCTTTCTTCAAAGTATGTGGGAGGACAGAGAGAGATCTCTCCTCCTCTTTTTAGAAGGGCACTAATCCCATCATGAAGTTTCCATCCTCCTGATCTAGTCTAAATCTAATTATCTCCCCAAGATCTTGTCTCAAAATATAGTCACACTGGGAGTTTGTGTTTCAGCATAGGAACTTTGGGGAACATAAATATTCAGCCCATAATAGGCACAGAGGCATCCTGGCTAGGCTGGATGGCTTTATGATCTCAGTTGCTAGCAAATGTTATTGGATCCTTAGTGAGTACCATTGGTGAGTACCTCTGTCCAGCAATTCCCTTCATCTGATGGCTCCCTCCTTATTCCCAGTGGTTGCTTAAAGCACATTTCCTTAGACCCCAAGATTGTACTGGCCATATCCAGCTACTTACAGCTAGGGCTCCTCTGCCCTTCTAGACAGCTTTGTTGACAAGCCCTAGCATAACATAATACTGCCTGTTGCTTTTGCATGGCTTACAACTGGATAATGGAAAAAACTCTCTCATCCCCTCATTTCAACAAAGCTTGCGAGTTCAGGCCTATCCCAGTGTAACTCTCTCTACTTTGCACCATATTCTATATTGGCACAAATCATTTAGTGGTCATCAAGTTTTCTTGATTACAGTAACAATTTTACTTTGAAACCATATATTACTTTTTAAATTGGTATGGCTGTATGGGCTTCCCTGGTGGCTCAGTTTCTGCTGTACAACAAAGCAAATCAGATATTTGTATACCTATATCCCCTCCCTCTTGGGTCTTTCTCTCACCCTCAGTTCAGTTCAGTCACTCAGTCGTATCTGACTCTTTGCAGCACCATGGACTGCAGCATGCCAGGCTTCCTTGTCCACCAACTCCTGGAGCTTGCTCAAACTCATGTCCATCCAGTTGGTGATGCCATCCAACCATCTAATCTTCTATCATCAGTCTTTCCCAGAATCAGGGTCTTTTCAAATGAGTCAGTTCTTCACATCAGGTGGCCAAAGTACTGGAGCTTCAGCTTCAGCATCAGTCCTTCCAATGACTATTCAGGACTGATTTCCTTTAGGACTGACTGGTTTGATCTCCTTGCGGTCCAAGGGAGGCTCAAGAGTCTTCTCCAACACCACAGTTCAAAGCATCAATTCTTGGGCACTCAGCTTTCTTTATCTTTCTCGATACTTTCAACCCCACTCTCATTCTATTCATCTAGGTCACCACAGAGCAATCCTACTACTGGGCATATACCCTGACAAAAATCATAATCCAAAAAAGACACGTGTATCCCAATGTTCACTGAAGCATTATTTAAAATAGCCAGGATATGGAAGCAACCTAAATGTCCAACACTCGGCTTTCTTTATCTTTCTTGATACTTTCAACCCCACTCTCATTCTATTCATCTAGGTCACCACAGAGCAATCCTACTACTGGGCATATACCCTGACAAAAATCATAATCCAAAAAAGACACGTGTATCCCAATGTTCACTGAAGCATTATTTAAAATAGCCAGGATATGGAAGCAACCTAAATGTCCATTGACAGATGAATGGATAAAGAAGATGTGGTCCATATACACAGTGGGTCATTATTTAGTCATAAAGAGAAATGAAATTGGGTTGTTTGCAGAAATGTAGATGGATCTAGAGTCTTTTACAGTAACACATTAAAAAATATATTTGTCTGCTTGGCTGCACTGGGTCTTGGCTACAGCATTCAGAGTCTTTAGTTACAGCATGTGAACCCTTAGTTGCAACATGTGGGACCTTGTTCCTGGACCAGGGGTCAAACCCACCCCCCTGCACTGGGAACACAGCATCTTAGTCACTGTACCACTAGGGAAGTCTCTCATAACAAATCTTAAATCTTGTGAGTGGTCCTATGAGCTTCAAGTCAAGGTTTCCCCAGGGCCTGGGGTGGGGAGGGCTAAAAGGAGGATTCACAGTACAGAGACAGCTTTCTCTAAGGAAATCTCTTCAGTAATTCTTCTGCCTACTCTCTAATTCTTCTATATTTTTCATTTGGTTGCAATTTTCAAAAACCAGTTAAAATTTCTCATCTATTTTATTTTGGAATCTTGTCAAATCACACATACACTTATCCAAAGAGAATCCATGAATGTGAGAGAGAGAATGGGAAGGATGAAAAATATTGAGAGATGGAGATAGAAATAGAGTGCTATGTTGCTTCAATCATGTCTGACTGTGTGCAACCCTGTGGAGTTTAGCCCACAGGCTCTTCTATCCATGGGATTCTCCAGGTAAGAATACTGGAGTGGGTTGCCATGCCCTCCTCCAAGGGATCTTCCTGACCAAGGGATCCAACTCAGGTCTCCTGTGTCTCCTGCACTGGCAGGAGGGTTTTTTTTTTTACCACTGCAACACCTGGAATAAAAAGACAGGATAAATAGGGAGGTTGGGAAAAAAAAAGGGAAGAGAGAGACAATGCAAGAAATATGCTAAAAATATTAAAGGTATTTATCTAGGAACCGTGTAAAAGATGATTTAAGTATTCCTCTTCATACATTTTGTATTTTTCGAATAGCTTATACTGATTTTTAAAATAAAATTTTAATTTTATAATAGCTTTAGGTTTACAGAAAAATTGCAAAGATAGGAAGAGTTCCACTATGTTCCACAACCAGGATTCTACAGTAACATAATGAGCAGAGTATTTTTGTTACATTCATAAAACAAAATTGATATATTGTCATTAACTAAACTTCATATTTGTTCAGATTTCCCTACTTTTTACCTAATATTCTATTTCTATTCCAAGATCTCACTCACAATATTATATTACATTTAGTCGGTCATGTCTCTATAGAATCTTGTTTGCTCCACTTTCTCATCATATTCTTGTTTTTGATGACTGGAATAGTTTTGAGGAGTATTGGTCAGATATTTTCTAGAATATCAGTCAGTTGGGACTTGTCTGATGTTTTTCTCATGGTTAGATTGAGATAAAGTATTTTGAAGAGGAAGATCACAGATGTGCTATTTTAATCCCATATATCAAGAATAAGTACTATCAAAATGACTCATCATTATTGAGGTTAGTCTTAATTACCTAGATGAGATAGTGTTTAGTAGACTTCTTTACTGTTAAGTTACTCTAGTTATCTCTTTTTCTCTTATCCTGTTTGACAGAAAATCACAATGCATAACCCACACTAGAGGAGTAAGGAGTTATGCTCCATCTTCTTGGGAACAAAACTGCATAGATTGTTTGGAATTCTTCTGCATAGGATATTCATTTCTGGCCCCTCATTTACTTCCTGGTCCCTCATAGGACTTTCCTGGTGGCTCAGATGGTAAAAGAGTCTGCCTACAATGTGGGAGAACTGGATTTGATCCCTGGGTCAGGAAGATCCCCCTAGAGAAGGAAATGGCAATCCACTCCAATACTCTAGCCTGGAAAATCCCATGCACGAATGGAGGAGCCTGGTGGGCTATAGTCCCTGGGGTTGCAAAGAGTCGGACATGACTGAGCTACTTCACTTTCACTTTCTTTCCTCATTTACTTATTCAGTCATTGCTTGTACCTGTAATGGACACATTGACAATTAATGCATATTTGGAGTAATATTGTTTAAAATGAAGTAAAGTAAAATATTTCCAATTTGACATCATATTGAAATGCGTTAGTAACTACAGAAGAACCTTCATATTAACTATTTCACATAAGCTAAATATAACCAAGTATAATTAGCTTTGTAGCTACTTCACTTTCACTTTCTTTCCTCATTTACTTATTCAGTCATTGCTTGTACCTGTAATGGACACATTGACAATTAATGCATATTTGGAGTAATATTGTTTAAAATGAAGTAAAGTAAAATATTTCCAATTTGACATCATATTGAAATGCGTTAGTAACTACAGAAGAACCTTCATATTAACTATTTCACATAAGCTAAATATAACCAAGTATAATTAGCTTTGTAAACATATTTTTTCAAATAGTACAACTTGGAGAGATAAAAAGAACTAACCAAATAACTTTAAATAATATTTTAATAACTTTTGAACCATACCCTTAAAGACAAAAAGAACTATAAACTAATTTTGAGCTCTACTTGGTAAGTTTGTATTTCATAGTAGTGAAGGCTGAGCACAAAAGAATTGATGTTTTTGAACTGTGGTGTTGGAGAAGACTCTTGAGAGTCCCTTGGACTGCAAGGAGATCCAATCAGTCCTTTCTGAAGGAGATCAACCCTGGAATTTCTTT